>VYZS01007541.1:0-28887 GCA_013400695.1 Neodrepanis coruscans | reverse complement strand
AGTTGATCTTTTCTGTATTTAGAATCATACTTCTGGTTGTGCTCAGTCAGCTGAGCAATCATGATTGCCCTGTGAATGAAAGGTCACTGTCACTATTTGCTCTTCCAGCAGTGTGGGGGACTCAGATAGATGGGAATATCTTCAGCCTTTAAAATAACTGTTCGATGGAATTGGGAGAAAGCATAAAGCAGAAACCTGAATTAAGGTGTCACCACTTAACTGCAGCATAGTCCACATTCTTGGAGGTGAGAGAAGGATGGTGAGAGAAGGCAGTAGTTTAAAAAACTGTTATTGCTCAGGAAAATGTTATTTGGAATAGAAAGCCGAGGTGTGTCCCTGTAGACAGGTGGGGCAAACATGCAAAAACTGAGAGAAAATGCTCAAAGAGGGAGGAGGAAAAAGATATAGGGAAATGTAAAAGTAATGGGGTGAATTTGGAAGTTTTAAGGGAAACTGAGGCAGGATAGTCTCTACAAAAGCATATTTTAATGAAAATTAATGGGTACTGTCATAAGTCTAAGGCAGCATGATTTTTTTCCTGGAGTTTGTTTCTTTCTTTAGCTGAAGTTAGGGTAGTTGTTATTATCTGAAATTACCCACTATGGAAAAATAATCACTTTCATACAATGCACTGAGAAACCCACTATGTCATTATAAAGGTCAGATTTGAAAATGGATTTGAACTTGGTTTATTGATATGAGTATGAAAACATTGCACAAAATTATTTCTGACTGCAAATAAAGAGTATTTTACCTTCCTGAGGAGTTGGAGAAAATGGCCTGGGTCAGAAAACAAGTTGCAAACAGTTGTATATTGTTGCAAATAGTCTTGCACCCTAGATTTTTCTAGAAGATGGTGTCCAGAAGTACAACCCTTTGTACGACCGGCAATCTCAAGTACCTATTCTGTTACCAAAAATGAGTTGGGGAAGAGTGATAGCTCTCATACCCCTTGTCCTTGCATAAGAAGTTGTCACTCAATTGAGAGTAATGCCTTTGCCTTTGTCTGTGACTTTTGTGAGAATGCTTTGCTTTTGAAAACCTCAAAGCCTGTGTGGTGTGATTTCCCAACCTCGGGGGCTTGTGAGCAAATCAATCAGTTTGCCTCTCCTAAAGAGGGGTACATTCAGGTGCTGTACATACAGCCTGGAGTGCTCCGCTGTCTTCCCAAAAAGGAAGCAGATACATACCGCTACTACAGAGCCATGCCAAGTATGTACAGCAATCCAGCACAGTGGCAAAGAGAACAAGATAGGTAGGACTGGGACTCCTAGGCTTGGGACATAACCATGTTGCCACTTTTTTAGTAAAACTGCTGGTATGCAGCAAGCAGTTGAGTGACTCACATCCCCCAGTTTTATGATTTTCAGGCTGCCTTCAGGACTGTGGCACCAAGGTGCTGTGCATGGGATCACTGCACCTCTTTGTCACTGCCCTTCCAGCATTATGCTTTGAACTACCATAGCCTTTTATACTCTCATTTGCAATGTGCAAAAGACTTATCTGCTCTTTATGCAGATATGATTTTAACACACCTACTACTGCAGCTGGAAAGAGAGACTATCCTGTAGTGAAGACTCCTGGATGCTCCTTGGAGGGCAGCACAAGTTATCTTCATTGCTTGTAGAAACAAGCAGAATGCAGCTGCTGTGCTAAAGACAGGACTGTGCAGCTCAAAGAAAAATATATGGTTCTGCCACCAGAATCTTCAAAAACTGGTACATTTTATTATGCTCTTTATGATTTTTTAAAGTGTTTCTGCTTTTCAATTCCTCTGCTCTGGAAATTGGTTTTCTCCAAGCTTGATATAACTGCAGTGAACTTCGTAGACACCATGAGACAAGTGTAAATAAAGGATATGTGACATGAAGTAGAAGGATTCTGTGACCTTTTTTTTCTTCTGCAAATTGCTGGACTTAGCAGATACACTTTAGCCATTTTGAGCATAACTCTTTCTTGTATGTGCTTACACTAATTCATCCATATGTATAATAGAAAGCAAAATACCAAGAAGAGGGTCAAAATAGATATCTACGACTTGCACATTTGAATACTATTTTTTGGTGCAATGGCTCTGGGTTAACTATAACATGCAAGGGAAAGGATTCTTCTACTGTTTCTGTCACAATTGTCCAGGAGTCACTGTGTTTATGCAAGTTCATTGCATTACTGCAAAGAGGTGAAAAAATCAGATTAATTCTGTATAACGAGCTGGGTAGTGGTTTCTTAGAGCAATAATGCTGGAGAGGTTTCAAATGCACCTGTTAAATATTTGTATTCTAGCAGGTGCAGAACCATTCCTTTGTAAACATCATACTAACATATGTTTTGCACGGGCGTATTGTCTTTTGTCCCAAGTTAATGAGTTTTAAAAATGTCAGTGACTCGGATGAAGTTTGTATTCATCACAGTTACCTTGGTATGAGCCCTGTGCCTGTCCATCCATGCATGGATGTCACACAAGTACCCAGTCTATGGGGTAACCATCATCTTTGACAAAGGATTGCTTACAACATGGTCCTGCTGTGGAGTGCTCTCAAATAGTAGAATTCATGTTTCTGTGTTTGAAGCGTTACCCTGAGAGATTACAGGCACAGAATGATTCATTCTGCTTCCTTTTTTTTGTGCCTCAGCCAAGTAGCAGGGTTCTGCCAAGCAATTGTTGCTTTTGAAAGCCATGCTCATGTCTTTTCAGGACAGAAGATATCTTGAGTATGTACAACAACCTGCCAAAATGAGAAGAAGGATTTCCCTACAATGGCTAAGGTGGATATTCGTAATACTACTTTATAGCAAAATTTATGTCAATGAATATTCAACAGCAAAGTCCCAAAGCTGTTAGTTACTGTTTGTTTGTGGGATACAGTAAAAAAAGCAAAGACATGTTCTCAGCCTGGAGAAAATTTTTATTTTACACTACTTTTAATATGAGTTTGCTCTGCAATGTCTTATTTTTTGGAGAACACAGCAGTACAAGTCAGGAATTACTGGATTCCTTTAAGCTGTTTCCTAACTAGAGAATATCTCCTTCCTCTGATTCGATTAGCGACACAGTTTGTAAGAGAGCCAGGAGTGAACCATATGATCCACAAAAGCCTTGTGCTGCATAATGATAGAAAAAACATTGTCTTCATGTGAACTCAGCTGACAAAAGGATCCATCTTTAGGTGTCCTAAATATACTTGAGAGCAAGCAAATATCATTTGAAATACATGGTGAAGTGTATGTTCCCTATTCTAGGTAAAAATAGCTTAGAATGTTTAGTTCTGCTAGACTGGCTCTTTGAATTGGGTGTTTCAGTGTCTATGGGCCTTCTTCACAGTGTTGTGTAGTGTTCTCTTCTGATTTGGAGTAAGTCTGGAGAGAATTAATGCCCCTCATGAGTATCTGCCTTGTTTGTGGCTTTCTGGCTTGTAGTTTACAGATTTTGCTGTGCTATTTTTAGACTATTTTTATATTTAAAGATTTTTTATTTACTTTACAAGAACATAAAATAGTCCTATGGACTGTCAGTTGAGGATATGTTTAACAATAAATGGATTGTCTGTCAACAAATGAACCACTCCAAGGCAAGACAAGAAGCTAGTGTAGACATCAATTGATGCAATTTATAACATCAGCTGATATGTACCTAAAATGTTATGGCATTGAGTGTGTACAAAGATTACACTGTAAAAGATTAACTAGGGCAAATTAAATAATTGATGCACTCTAAAGCTTATAGATAACAAGAGGATTAATGAAGGCTCCTGCAGTCTTTTACTCATACTATCAGTCCCATCAAAGTCAAATGTTATCAGCACTGTCTGAAGTCTGCTGGAAACTCTTCAAACTGAGACCCCTCACTCTCAAGTGTGACCATTCCATTCCATCCCCTTGTCTTTGCAGGCCAGGCTCAAGAAGTGGGACTAGAAGTGACTCAAAAATGCTGTGCTTTTTGTTTTGTTTTTGATCAAAAACTCTATGGAGATGTATGGCAGTGTGGGACCAAATCAGCCCTTCATTTCCTCTGAAAGCTATAAAGACAGCATTAAGCAGGGAAAAAGCTTGGCATAACAATGTGTATCCAAGAACCAGGCACCTAAAATGCAGTATAAAGCCCCGAAGTCTTGCCAGCTTTATCTTTCATATAAAATGGCAGTGAATTGTTCAGGAACACAAATCTATCGCTATTGTTACTATTATTTATTAACATTATTATTATTACTATTATTGAATGATACTTCCTTTCTGGAAAATGGTACTTTCTTAGCCAGTGCCACAAACAATCCTTTTTTGAGTATACACACATGGAAATTTCTGTCAGGCAGTGTACTGTTCATCCAGCTGTGCACTACCAGAGAGTATTGTTAGATAACTATTTGCCTCAGATTTTAACATCAAACCTTAATGACTTTTTTTATGCTTGCCCTTGTGATGACCTGAAAACCTGAGGAGAGATTAAATTCAAGATAGCATGTAAGGACTGGATTAAAAAAAAAAGTCAAGGAGAAATGCAGGGAAAGGGCTGTGAGGAAACTACAAAAATCTATCTAAACTACAAAAAAGCAGTATCCAAAACTTAGTGCGGTGGGCATTTTTGAGCCCCTGTGTCCAGATGAGCACCCTGCCCTGATTGTGAGGCTGTGTCTGGGTAAGATCCTTCTTCCTTCTCCTGGGTCTCTGTTGCAAAGACAGCATGGCTTCACAGAATGGCAGGAGTAATTAATTAGCCTTTAATTTGTCCACCTGGGGAAAGCAGCATCTCAGGGCAGACTAAGATGCTTGATTCTCTGACAATCATTTGAAAGAACTAGTCAAAGCTATTTCTGAGATTTCCAGTTGGCTGGTTGACATCTGGCACTGGTGCAGAGGTGCTGAAGAGGAAAGATTATAACTCCTCTGAGACCATATCAGGGCAGTCCCAGGTATCCAAAAGGTGGTTGTGTGCAGCCAAGGCTGTAGCAAACCTCTCATCCACCTCATTCATGCAGCACCAGGTCCTTTGATAGAGTGCCAAGAACATGAGTCCCCAGTCAACAGCTCTTGCAGATGTACAGCCACAAAAGGGGGTGTGTTCTGACCTGCTTTTGAAGACATTTCAACATGTGCACTGTCTAGGTTTCTGGGGAGTTCAAGAATTGTATTTGCTGACTGTCTATCTTTTCCCCAAAAGTAGGGCAGCTCTTCACAGTCCCTAGCCTCAATTTGACGTAACTTACTGACCCATATTGGTTCTGCTTCTCCTCTCTAGAACTAATTTTCTGCACAGGTTCAGTGTGTTGAGTTTATTTTGTGTTGTGGTCAGTGGGGTTTTTTTGTGGTCTTGGCTAGACAGTTGCTGTGACTTGACCACTATTTGTCCCATAGTTCCCAGTCATCCTTAGTGTTGCTCTGCATATGTGACATTCACATGCTCTCGACTGCCTTATGTGCAAGCTTTTGACATTTCTGGAGTAGGGATTGTTTTTTATGGTGGTGTCTGATTATCTTGTGTCATTCCCTTATTGAGGTCTTGCATGCCACTACAGAGCATTGACAATATTAATGAACACCACAGAAACAGCAATACTCCAAAACAAAAAACAGCTATTAGTTGTTTTTAAGGCATGAAGGAAAGAGTACCGAAGTGAGAGAGTCAAGTCAAGACCAAAGATGTCATTCCCAAGATGATGGCTTCCACCTACCTGGTGCTTGCTGTAAACTAGAATATCTCAAAGATGAAAATATGCTGATCAAAGCATGTTTCTGTCCCACTTCCGGAGTTGAGATTTACTCCAGATCATGGTCATGCTTTTCTCTCTCTACCCTATCTCCCCTTTCCTCGACTGCAAGGCTAGATTTTACCGGAGGATCCTGAAAAGCACCAGCAACGATCTATTAGATCCGCGGGTAGATTTACCACTGCCTTCCAAGGCTGTGTAACTTTCAGCATACAGAACCATGTCAGGCTCAGAGCATTTACCTCGCTGTACTTTCGCCGAGCGCTTCCCCCTGTTACTAAATGTTCTCGATCAGAGGAAACGATCATTACAGGGCAAGGGCGGACGCCGTGTGGCCAAAATGATTCAGGGAAGCCGTTTTGCACTCATTCCCCAGTGAAGCCCCAGTGGCGAAACTCATCTTTCTGGAAGGCTTCCAGCATAGTGGGCCGGCCTCGGGGAAGACGGTGGCGGGGGAGCTGCGGGGGCCGGGTCAGCCCTGGGGAAGGCGGTGGCGGCGACAGCGGCTCCCTCCCTGCTCACCTGGGCAGCCTTGCCGGAGCGCGGGCCCCTCTCCCTTCCGCTCCTCGGAGGATGAACGGGCCGGGGAGGAAGGTAAGGGGAAGTCGTGCGGGTGAGCAGGTCGCCTCTGGGCGATCCCAGGGGCTGACTTCTACTCCGTGGTGGCCAAAGCCAGGACACGTCGGTGTCGGGTGCTGACACTTTCCAGGTGACACGGCGGGGCTGGACGAGAAGGGTCCGACGGCCGGTGCCACCACGGCGTCTGCCCGGCCCCGCTCAGCGCGGCTCGGCGGACGCTGTGCTCAGAGCCCGGAGCCCCAGAGCCAAAGGGTCAACCTTTCCGTTGGTGTGGTGACCACTGAGAGGGATTTGATGTATAGTTATTCAGATATTCCCAGAGAAGAATAAATGAAGAGAGAAGAATTTTGTTGAGCGAAGAGCAAGTTACTTGTGAGGAAACGACCGCTGAAGTGCTGTTGTGAGAGGACTGTTCAGTGCTGACAGGAGAGCTGCAGTTGCTTTTCTTAACTTTGAATGTTGTAAAGTACTTTATTNGTGGAGGAGAAGACAGCGGGCAGCAAAAGTCCAGCGGGTAGGAGAAGGTCCTCAAAAGCTGTGTTGAGTAGAGATGCCTTCAGCTTAGAGTTCCCAGGGAAAGAAGAGAGAGAGCCAGCCCTCTCCATGCAGTTATATTCCCCGCCCCTTCCCAGCATTCCTTGTGGGTCTCCCGGGCTGATGGGGAAAAAACCCAGGCAGGGGTGACCTTGGTAACCTGGCTACTCCTTCCAGCCAAAATGTAGGCATAGGAGAAAGAGTTATTTTTTTCCTTTGTCTTCCCCTGTGGTTTTAACCCAAACCATTACATCCATCCAACCCAAAGGCAAACCAAAGGATTTGATGGAGAGCAGTAGCCTAAGTCTTTTAAATGTGGTGTGGTCGCTTTTGTCCTAGAAAATTTGTTCATAACTAGAAATATCCGTCCAGTGTCCTGCCAGAACTGAAGCTCTTCGAAGGTAATAATGCCAATACCTATTGCTATTGCTGGTGGCTAAAGACCGTTGTTGCTATGTGTTTCTATATGTTACTTTTCCTCTTCAAAGCAGCATAGTAAAGGTTTGCTGTGTCTCTCAAAATAATGCTGATACTAAGAACAATACCAGCTTGGTCCATTCTAAGGAAAATGACTGCAGACGTCTGTCCCCAGACACGGATGAATCTGCATCCGTGGAGGTGCTCATCACTTGTCAGCAGTGAGGAGCAAAAGCCCAGGACTGCATCTTCTCTACCCCTAGCGAGGGAAAAGCAGCTGCAGACAGAGGAGGGCAGGAATCAATCCTCTTCCTTGCTTGCCCACAAAGAGGTGGAGAAGGTAGAGATCGAAGGAAGACCCCCTGCCTCTATGTGCACACTTGGCACAATTTTTGCCTTGCAGTGTTCATAGTGGCAAGGGCTGCTAGCAGAAAGTGAATGAGAGTGTATTCTCTCTTCAGCTTTGCTCCCTTGAAACAGGCTTTTCCATTATTTAGTTTCCCCATTTGCTGAATATCCATAGTGTAAAGTATTTTATGAACTTCTGAGGAAAAAAAGTAACTGGCATTATCCAAGAAAGTCAAAATGTGACTGTTAAAGGAAGGGTAAAGTCAAGTTCCATGGAGCGATTAGGAATGAATCCCAGCAAACTCATTCTGTCTGAACAATACCTCCCTTAGGACATTTTACTGTATGTTGTTGCTAATGGGAGACTGTTATTAGTAGCACTCACAAATACAGTGTAGCAAACTCATGGTAAATGAAAAGAGTTTTGCAGCAAACTGTGATTTTTTCAAAGTTATGAAATGGGAGGAGTTTTGAGCAGGAATTAAAGGATGATTTTGATTGATTTGGAGAAAGGTCATTGCTTTTTATTTCATTGTTGAGAGAGTCAATGGATATATGGACTGAAAAACACATTTTGCTCTTTCTCAGGCAAAAGAAATAATCTCACCTCCTGTAATACTTTTTGTTTTCCAAGTGGCATCTTTTATTGTATTGTTGGTGAGTAAGAGCATGAGGTTAATATTTGATAATGTATTACAGATTGTCAAGTACTGGAAAGGTGGAGTTTTTTAACAAAACAGAGGTATACAGAGAAGAGTTCTATTCTAGCTATCATGACTATTATTTGTCTCATATCTAGTTTAAGTTAAAAACACAGCATGTTAATGGATAATTTAAATAATTTTTAGGTATTTACTTTGCTCTAATCTGGATATGCAGCATGTTCATTTTTACTGTATTAAGAAATCTGTTGGACCAATATGAAAGAACTGAGAAACTGGTGAGCCTACTAAGAGCCTAGTAACTTCTTTCGTTTGTTTGTTTTGGTGAGGGGTTTTTGTGGTGTGGCTTCTTGTTTTGGTTTGGTTTTTTGGGTTTTTTTTGGTTTGTGGGTTTTTTGTTGTGGTTTTTTTTTTTGGGGGGGGGGGGGGTATTTGTTTGGTTTGGCTGGGTTTTTTTTTTTTTTTTTTTGGTACAGGCTTTTTTTACATTCTTAAACTGGTTTGACAGTAAATGAACCATCAATAGAGGTAACTGTCTTCAATAGCTGGTTGTGAAGTACCAGATTTTCAAGTTTCTGTAAAATGTGACCTCTGCAGTAGTATATTGTTACTGCAATGAGCTGGGGTTTAGAGATGTTACTTCCAGTAATGCCAGTATAAATTTAGCAATCTACTCATAGCATAAAGTCTTAATATTGAGGTCAGAGTGAAGCCTAACACTGGCTTTGGAAGGGATATAGAGTTTGGAGGACTATATTTTTCTGATTTTGGAGGGATTTGCAGTTATAAACACCTTAAAGAATGTATATCCACTGCTTTCTACTGGAAAAAAAAACTAAAAAGACAAGATGCTTCAAGATTCCACTGCCAGCTTATACAATTACTCATATGCTTAAACTCACCATGCTGAAATTAGTCATGTGTAAGAAATTGGTTTCCTGTGAGCATAAAATTTGCTAGGATTTATAAAGTTGAAGTTAAAGCCAGTGAAGGCTGTTCAGTAGTGCAGAAACTGGTACATGTGAATATTTTCCGGTGACTGGATGCACTGACTTCATTCTAGGGCCATACTAAATATGCATTTTTGAGGGCATACTCTGCTTCAGTACATCATTTGTCCCTCCTGTAAGTCGCTGGTTGAATTAGCACATGCTGCTTGCAGTAAAGTCGCCTGCTTTAGTGGGCATCAGTCAGGGCATACTGCAGCAAGATGACTGCAGGAGCATTACTTGGGTGTGCTAGTGCAAGTGTGCATGCATATGTTTTAAATATTCCCTCTTCTTCTTTTTTAAGTAAATCCATGGTTGTCTTCTCACAGGCAAGATGTAGGAAGAGTACTGATGTTATAAAGAAAAGAGTCTTTAACTTTCCATTTCTTCTATTCCTGCTTCAGTGACAGAGAGTTCAGTCTTCTCTTCCGCACCCACTCAGCTCTGCTCCAGTTTCTTCTCATGCTAATTGTCACTTCTTTTTTCGGTCTCTGTAAGTTCCTTCTGAGCACTGTGCTTATGAGGAGGGGCTGAGAGAGTTGGGACTGTTCAGTCTGGAGAAGAGAAGACTCAAGGCAGATCTTGTCAATGTGCAAAGAGGACAGAGCCAGGCTCTTTTTCAGTGGTGCACAGTGACAGGAGCAGAGGCAATGGACACAGAACAAACTAGAACATGGGAAGTTTTCTCTGAACATCATCAGGGAACTGAGAGGGTGGCTGAGCACTGGAATAGTTAGTTCAGAGTGGTGCTGCTCATCCTTGGAATTATTAAGAAACATCCAGATATGCCCATCCCAAGAAACCAGATCAAGGTGACCCTTCTTGTGCCTTCTTGGGTTAGACCAGATGACCCTTCCAAACTCAACCATCCTATGATTCTTTTATTCTGCCATCAGGCAAAGCATTGTTTCTCTCCCAACTTTCCTGTTGCTTTTCATCAGTCCACATAGTTCCCTTCCAGTGCAGCCTTCACTCCTCTCAAGCACTCTGGCGCTTTGCATAGGCAGGCTTGTCTTCTTTAGTGACGCCCATTACCCTAAAATAAACAGCACAGGGAGAGCTACTTGAGGCCTACATTTAGCAGTGCTTCTCCAGAGCTGTGACATCTTATTCCTACAGCTTATTTTCTGACATCAACTCAGATGTTATACCTAAGCAAGAGAAACACATGTGATAAAGAGCATATCCTTGCAATGCTGTCTCTGAAATCAATAGCAAAGTTGTTACAGAATTCAGTAGGAATAGGCAGAAACTGGAATATTAGGATGTTAAGGAAACATGGGTTTTGACTGACTGATGAAACAACTGATATCAGTTCAGAAAAATGGACTGTGAATACCTAGCAATATAGTTTAGAGTGGGACATTTTCACCAAGCTCAGTCCGAAAAATCAAAATACCTTTTATGTTCACATTCTTTAGTAAAATTCTAAATGCTGTTGATATCTGGGGTGCATAAATTCCCATGAACAAAGTCTCAAACTAGATAGTCAACAACGCTTAGATATCTTTTGAGGAACATCATTTACACTAGTATATGGGGTTTGAGTGGCATTCCTGAGCTCCTGGCTCTATTGCAAATCTCAGATGTGGTCTAGGACAGGTAAACTCAAATCCCCAACTTAAATTTCCTAACCATTAATAGAAGAGAGACTTGAAAATATTGCCAGGAATACATATGTCTGGCAGCTCTTTTGCTATTAAATGAGTTTTTAGGACACATTTATCTGCAACTAAATCCATTATGCTCTGAGAGACTGTGAGTTCTCATCCAGAACTGCACCCTGACCAGCAAGAAAGGCCTTATGGTTGCATGATGAAGCACAGTCTGTTTCATTTTACTTACACTGAGCCTATCTTCAAGGTGATCCTCAAAGAGAACCACCAGCAGAGCAGTGTGGCAGCGGGCAATGATACAAACGTATTCATGGTGTGAGCCACTACTCGGACAATTAGTGGGAAAGACAATTACCTAGAGAAATTTGATTACCAGGGCTCTCTGTGGTAACTGGAAAACTGAAAATACTTTGTCAAACATGTTGGTGACAAACATGTTGGAAATCTCAATCTAGTTTCTTGATGGCTGAGTCTATATTGCCATAATTGCAACAACCAGTGAACTGACTGGATCAGACAGAGGCTAGAGGCTTAAAGTGTCTCAAAACTGAGACATTTTATCTGTGAAACCATCACTTCTTTATATCTTATCCTTGAAAGCTCTTCAGGAATGTTAGGAGCCTAAATAACATATTCAGACCACTTTGTCATTCAACATTACAAAACTCACACCAACCGTGCTTGACATTTCTAGTATTTTTACATCACTTGCTAAAAAACAGGTGAAGAGTGATCAAACATCAGGTAACACTCCAACGGGAAGAAAAGGTGTCAAATAAATTCTTTCCTAGGCAGCATAGTCCTTGGATGACATTACTAATTCTTGAAGGATTTACTATATACTATTGAAAAGAGATTTAAACTAAAATCTTGCAAAGACTCAAAAACTACATGTTTAGCTTTACATCTCCTACACAGTTTCACTAAGGTCAATGTGAAAACCTGTGGAAAGCTCAGAAGGTGTGTAAATCTCTGTAGCATTGAACATTTTGCTTGATTAACTCCCCAGGGACTGGAAAGAGAGATTGGCAGCTATCAGACGTCTAGGGTAAAATGGCAACTTGTGCCATTGAATATGGGCCTAATTGAAAAATAGCATTAAGAATTGTTGAACAATTCTGGGCTTTTTGCTAACTTGCAGTGGGTGCTGTGTGGCTCCAAACTGGTTCCTGCAGTACCCCCAACCGACTGACATTTGCTCACCCATGACACCAATGACGAAGGCGCATTTCGACTGTTAAAACAAGTATTTTTAACTTCTATTTTTTTTTTCTGAGTACTGGACATTAAGCTGTTGCGGGGAGTGTGCGTGTGATGTGCATACGGAAAGCTTGAAAGCAGACCCTCTGCCCGGGTCGCAGGCGGGCTGCACTACCGATGGTGATGCTTCTCTTCCTTTTTCTCCTCCTCCTCCTCCATGTCCTCCCCCACGCCTGGGTGCAGACCCGGTGGTCGCAAGCGCTTCGGAAGACGGTGCCGAGAAGGGGAAGGGGTCTAACGGGTGTGGAGTCCCCGGAAGCGGCGCAGGGAAACGGGCGCGGGTGCCGGGGAGGCGCCGCAGGGGCGGGAGCGGCTGGGGCAGCGCCAGCGGCGGGGGGTGGTGCCGGCGGGGTGCGCAGCGCAGGGGCGGCGGCAGGTGGGAGCAGAGCGGGGTGGGTGGGGAAGAGAAGGCATGGGCTGCGCCCCCAGCATCCACGTCTCGCATAGCGGTGTGATTTACTGCCGGGACTCGGAGGAGTCCAACTCCCCTCACCAGACCACCACCATCTCGCAGGGTACCACCACCCTGCACGGCCTCTTCGTCAAGACAGACGCAGCCGATTCCATCCCCTCCGTCCTCGCTTATCAGAGCCGTCAGCCGCCGCCCTCCGCGGGTCCCCACCGCAAGGAGCGCAGGGATTGCGGCGGCGCCTCCACCCGGTCCAGGACGCCCCACTGCTGCAGCGTCGAGGCAGAGACCCAGACCAGCAGCTCCAGCATAAAGGTAAGCGGTGACCGCTTTGGAAGGGTCTCCGGCGGGGCCGGTGCGGGTCCCCGCCGGCCGCGGCGGAGGGAAGACGGTGCGCGGAGCCAGCGCCTCCCGCGCCGGAGGATGCTCGGCGAGCGGGATGCAGCTGCCGGGAGCGGTGCCCTGGTGCCCACTGACTCACCGCAGCTGCGGCGGCCGGGCCCGGTCGGGCTGGCACTGCTGCGGGGGTGCCGCCTCGCCTCCTGCTCTCTCCGGGGGGAGCAGCGGCCGCTGGGTCCCTCGGGCTCCCTCCGGCTCTCCCTGTCTTGAGGAGCCTTGCCTTGGTACGGCTCCGAGGGTCCCTCTGATGGGATCGGAACTGGACACACAGAGAGCAGGAACTGTTTGTTACGAGCTCTGTGGCTGATCGCAGAGGGTGGGCGTCTCTGGGAGAGGCGGAATAAAATCGCCCCCCTCTACCCGTACTTGCTGCTGGGTTTACTTCATCCGTTTTGCTTTCCCCCATGTCTGGTTAAAACGAACTGTCGCAGCTAGGCGTGGACGTTCGGCTGAGAACTGAACAACTGTGATCTGCACATGTATGCATGTGCACCTTGCTGGGGGGGGATGTGTGTGTGTGTTGTGGGGAAGCTGCCGGAGGGGCGGCAGAGGCTGCGTCTGGAGGGTATCTGGAAGACTTGGGTCCACTTGTCAGTGGCTAAGGGAGTAACCTCTGCGACCTGCTTTACAACGTCTTCACTTAAGTTTAGCACTTAAAAAGAGATGATTGTGCTGGATTTTCTTTTTCTTTTCTTGTAACTGTCACAGTAAGTTTTTCATGACTTCACGGAGTGCTTTCTAGGAATTAAATTTTGCTTTGTTGCCCTCTTATACAGCTGATTATTAAAATAAATGGTGTCATGATCCCAGCTGCACCTTAGATTGCTTTTCGGCTATAAAGCAGAATATCATGTCACAAAGTAATTACCTGGTCTTAAACAAAACCTAATGTTAGAATAATGTTAGAATAATTAAGAAGTTATGTATTATTCATCTATAATTTAAAAAATCAGAAACTATGTTTAGCAAAACATGAGAGAGAGAGATCACAGGGAAAAAACAAACCCCAAATACTCCCACAATCTGTTATGTGTTTGTTTGTTCTAATGTTGAGAAACTTGCAGATCGTCTTTGACTGTTTTACTTATTTAGAAGAAGAACCTGCATCATCAGTGATAGGGACGAAGTTCAAGCACAACTGAAAGAAAACAATTGTTGTGTTTCTTTTATTTGGGGATTTTTTTTCATTTCAAAATTGAATACTTAAGATAAAATTTTTTAATGTAGAGGAGAGCAAAATAGAAATATTTTCACAATTGTTTAAGTTGAGAATTGAAAAAAGTATTTCTTTAGAGTGATAATTCAGTTTTTAATAATGGTTTATGCCTTCCTATTACACCATGTGCTCTTATAAACAAATATATTTGTCAACTTTCTGCTTATTAAGACTTAAAATATTTTAGATGTTTTTGAACTTTGTCATTGGCAGTGTAATATTATTAGTTCAACAAGGCTAAGTGCTGTCTGGGTCTTGCCCTTGGGTCACAACAACCCCAGGCAGTGCTGGAGGCTGGGGGCAGAGTGGCTGGAAAGCTGCCCAGCAGAAAAGGACAGGGCAGAGGGATGGGAAGGAGGGGTAGTAGGAGGGTGCTGGTTGACAGCATCTGAACATGAGCCAACAGTGTTTGCTCAGGTTTACAAGAAGGCCAGCGACATCCTGGCTTATATCAGCGAAAGTGTGACCAGCAGGACCGGGGTAGGGATGCTGGTGAGACTGCACCCCAAATCCTATGTCCAGTTCTGGACCCCTCACTACAGGAAAAAGATAAAGGTGTTGGAGTGAGTCCAGAGAAGGCTAACAGAGCTGGTGAAGGGTCTGAAGCATAAATCCTGAGAGGAGAAGCTGAAGGAGTAGTGGGTGTTGAACCTGGGGGAAAGGAGGCTCAGGGGGAGCCTTATCTACAACTACCTGAAAGGAGGTTGTATCCAGGTCTCGGGTGGTCTTTTCTCTCAAGCAACAAGTGAAAGGATGAGAGGAGGTGTCTTCAAACTACTCCAGGGGAGGTTCAGGACATCAGGAAGAATTTCTTCCTGGAAAGTGTTGTCAAGCATTGGAAGGGACTGTCCAGAGACTGCACCATCCTTGGAGGTGTTCACAGAATGACTGGATATGGCACTCAGTGCTGTGATCTAGTTGACAAAGTGGTGGTTGGTCAAAGTTTGGATTCAATGCTCTTGGATGTCTTTTCCAACCTAAATGTTGCTTTAATTATTTTTGGTAGTTTCAGATCTTTTTATGAATTATGAGTTTGTTAGGTTTTTGTTGTTTTGTTTTATTTTTTTAAGGTATCAAAGAACTGTTTCACTTATATAGTAGAAATATTTCCTTTCTTATAAGAATTAAGATCTGTAAATTTTTGTTATACAATTTTTAAATTGAGTTAGAACCTCCGTTCTTACTGCCAATCCTGGTATGGTTTCATACAGGTTAATATCACACTTAAGCATTTGTCTGACTAAAACAAGACTGGACTGTTACAGAACTATCATAAAGGCAGGATAGTACATGATACTTGATGGGCTGTAATAAGTGGAAAAATGTGGAAGTATGTTTCTCAGTAGTATATGATTATAATATTTATTTCCATAGAAGTTCAAATATTAAAAAATATTTATTCTGGCACAGAAAGAGTGTCTGTCAATGATTCTAACTGCAGTAGTGCTTAGTTGCATGTATTAGCTGTATTGGATATACTATATGGCATCATGCTCAGTATGTAAAGTGGGGGAAAGAAGGAGAACGAAAGAGATGTTTGAATGACGGCATTTGTCTTCCCAAGTCACCAGTATGTGTGATGAAGCCCTTTCCTCCTGGAGATGGATGAACACTTGCTGCCCATGGGACACAGTGAATTAATTCCTTGTTTTACATTGCTCATGTGTGTGTCTTTTGCTTTACCTAATAAAGTGTCTTATTAGTGAGGTATTTCACTTTTGCTCTTCAGATCTTCTCCTCATTCTGCTGGTGGTAGAGTGAGTGAGCAGCAGTGAGCAGCTGCCTGGGATTTAGTTGCCATCTGAGGTTAAACCACCACAAAATCTCATCTAATTTTATTAATGGGATAAAACTAATATATTAGTCAACTGGCTGTTAGCACTACTATATATTAATATGATTTTCTAGCTATGTAACTGTTTAACCCATATGTCTTTATTTCGTGTTCTAAACTGTTCTTCAGTTGTTTACACAATCAGGTATTGCATTATTTATATTTGACCCTGTCTTCATACAACTTTTTAAAACTCACTGACACCACAATATGAAACAGGCATTAAAAATAATTATTTCAACCCTATTCAATTTAAAAAAAACCCAAAACAACCAAATGACAACAAAAAAAATCCCCAAACCAAATCCAAACTGAAAAAAATGGAAAAAAATACTCCAAACACAAAATGATCCTGTGCCACTTAGAATATATGGCTTATCTAAATCTTACTTTTAAAATCTATCTGATTTATATTCATTTAGGGTGCATCTGCACCCTGATTTGGAAAGGGACCCACAGTTTCTCATGCCCAGCCATACTCTATGTTAATAAGGTACTCATGCAGAAGCACAGGATTAAAAAAATTGACATTCCTTGCCCCTGTTTCCTCCTTGATAAAGGGAAACAGTATCATGAAAAAAAGAGAGTACTTGTATCTCAAACCCTGCATCAGCTTTGTGTAAAGATATCAGGCATTTAGCTTACAGCACTGAAGCATGGCATTGATCATGAGGCTGCTTGACCCCTTGCTCAACTGTTGCTGGTTCTGAAGTGTAACAGAACCAGCTGTTTAGCAAAAAGTTAACAGTTTCTTGGACACTTTCTTGGGGATTTGAAAAGGTAAAAAAATTTTGCCTTAACCATTTTTACAAATACATCTTTTAATTATGGCTGAATTTTAAACTGAAGATGTTAATAGTTCTGCTTTACTTAGACGTCTTGAGACTTCAACATCAGTTGAATGTAAAGACTATGACAACAGACAAGTTTTAAAGCTCTTACTGCTAACGTGTAAGCTAGATGGAAGAAACACCAAAACCATCTGCAGTCTTGTATTGATTATTGTATTTTTCTTCTTGAAATTACAAGAACAACAGGTGTAATGGTTTGGTTCTTCCTATGCTGTATTCTTTGTAGAAGAGAAAGACTCCTTTATGAACCTCACAGTCACAATAGGAACAGGTTCTTAGAGTTTTCAGACTTTTCTATAGCAAAATAATTATTAGAAGAAAATCTCAGAAATAAGAAAAAAATACATGGGATAGTATCTCTTACTAGCAATCATCTGTGTTAAGTTCCTAGGTGGAAGTGTTGGGGTGGGTGTATCCTTCTCAAAATATCAAGGACCTATTCTTTTTACCATTTTTGTTTTAATATAAATCTGAGGGAATATGTAAAAGAACGTAGCTGCCAAACATGGAGTGGAGAGCATTGAGAAGTTCATGTACTGACAGAGTTGCATTGGGTCTGTGGGTCCTGGAGAAATGCAGCTGTAAGCATTGCGTTGATTTCAGATACAGTTCTTCTTCCTAAAGCAGCATCATGTGTAGAAAAAATAACTGTACTTCTTGTTTTGGTTGGAGTATACTAAAGTTTAACTGTCTGCCATTAAGTTCTCTAGCATGTAAAATAAGAGTGAAAACAACTCCTGAATGTAGTTCAAGCAGAAAAAAAAATTGTGGAGGAAAAAAAGTATTGAAATATTACAGTGGAGAGCTTGGTAATTTAGGATAGCAGTTCTCTAAGAGATGCTGGCCTGAATAACTTTTGCCTATAATGGAAATAGCTGGTATAGAAGTGCTTTTCTGTGATTAAACCTGGACATCTTCAATGAATACACTAAAAGGACTTTCGCAAAGATTTGCTGCTCTTTGTCTGACTTTTCCAGTCTTTCTTCAAATGATGCAGGTAAACTTAAAAAGCCCTGTAGTTATGCTTTTAAGCAATGCTAGACAGAACAGATATTTTCTTCAGAAAATATTAATCCACTTGGCAAAAAGAATCCTGGTGGATTAAAATGACTTCGAATAGAGCCACACAGCATTTGGGACTTACAAAACTATTCTGGGGATATGTATTTATATGATTAAATATAAAATGAGCATACACACATATAGGAAAAGTGTTAGAAGTTTGTAAGAGAACAAAGAACCTCAACCATTTAACCAATGGAAGTCAGCAGTGTCCCAGGTCCCCCTAAGGCCTCCAGTAAAAGTTATTTTGTAATGTTTCCTCTCAGCACCCAATACACCCAGCAGTTTTAAGTGAACTGACTGTTACTAGCTTCTGTTTTCCAGTTTTTAATATTTGGTATGTGCAAAGTAAGACTTAGATTTAACATTCTGATGAGCTTGATGTGGATCTTTTGACAGTTTCTAATGCTCCAGGATTGTGCTGCATGCAGAGGAAAGGGATTTAAACTAAAACTGACCACACAGCTGAAAGACATAATGTAAACTGAGAAGTTGTGCTGTATACCCTGGGCCATAGTGCATGCTCTTGGCATGCTGCAGGAGGTAGGTTTGAATTCCTACACGTGAGAATGTTTAGTGATCACTAGAGTGTGATACAGAAGATGGGCACATAATTTTCCATGTTTGTCCTTCAAGTGAGGAATAGTCTAGTCTTTTATCATACTTAAAATAGTGGTTTAGACAACAGAGTTGAGAAGGTCTAACTAAGCATGTGTGTATATGCTTAGGTAGACTAAAAGAGGTAGACTAAGAGAAGCAAGGCTGCCAATACCTCTTTCAGACATTTCCTTCCAGCTGCTTTCAGGACTCCCTCTGCAGCTTGGACTTCTATCACACTTCTATCATCACTGAGATGATGAGCTTGCCGTAGTGAGTGTTTAAACACCTGATTCTCAAAAATGTTTCCTGTTCCATGTGGGGATCCTTCAACTTGTCTGGGAGTTTATTTCAGGCAGGGTGCTATACTTCTTCCACATCCATGGATTCCTAGATCAGATATTTGTATGAGGCTGGGTCATACAGCACAGGCACTCCTGTGATAAGGAGCAAGTTCATATTTTTAATACTTAGACAATGCTCTGTGAAGCAGTCCTGAATTTTGTGTAATGATACATGAAGTCAATGGAAATTAAAAGGAGTATTATTTTTAGATTCTGGTGATGTCTGAAATGCTGTGTGCCTATGGCTAAACTTGTCAGATTAACACAACCAGACTGGGAACATAAATAAGACTTAGTTCTAGATATGCAAAAAAAAAAAAAAAGTTGTTAGCATTTTGGTGGTGTTTTTTTGGTTTTGTTTTTGATTGGTTTTTGTTAGTTTGTTTTGTTGTTACATAAAATCTTCATAGTAGAAGGCAGATGTGCTATTTGTGTGATGACTGTATTCTCACTTTATGTTGTCTGTGTATTCTCTCAAAAGTGATGTTGTTTAAAAGTTGAAGTCCAGGAGAGTAAGATTTGGTGAAAGTGCAAGTAGTAGCATAAAGGGGAATCAGACATGGAAAAGAAACCACATCTCGAACCACCTACACTGGTACCAGATCTCTGTGTACTTTACTTTCCATGTAGATTGTTCTCTGCCTGTATTTCCTATCTGCCTGTTTGTCACTCCTCTTACTTTTTTGAAAGAATCAACTCTATCTCAACTTTAACTCAACTCTGTCTACGGGGTTTTCAGTGTAGCCTGAAGTGTATGTGAAATTCATGTAATTGTCTTAAGTGTACTTGTTTTCTAAAATTGCCTTCAGCAAAGACTGTATGTCTGTGTGGCTGCTAGAATAAAGCATGTAAAGTGTTCTATGGTGCAGGAGAGTTTAACTGTCTTTGGGGAGTCTTGTCAGGGTAACCAAATTTTGGATTATGGTTTAAGAAAATCAACAATCACACTTACGTATATAAAGATACATACTTTTGTACAGAGCGTTGTGAAAGGCAGCATGTGTTTTTGAAATAATTGAGGGCATGAGCTTACAGTAACAACTGCCACCTGAAAAACTCTTGTGTAGTACTGTCTCCCTCTGGCACAGATCAGTAGGTGCATTTCTAGCTCAGTAAGTCACCAGTTCTGCAGGGCAGCAATACACCTGACTGTCCTCTTGCTTCTCTGTGGGCATCTTCTTTGGTGCAATCTCACAGGCCATGAAGTACAAGCTCACTCTACAGGAGCTTCCACAACTTCCCAGATACACTGGTGCTTTTGGCTTTTGAAGCTTGAGTCACCCTTCCTTCTGTGTGAGGAAGAAGTGGGTATGTAATGCTTGTAGATATGTTTAGTGAGCACATATAGAGATGGAAATTCACTCCCTTTTGAAGGAAAAGATGAAGTGGAACACTAAGGTGGAGAATTTAGCAATCAATCTTTAAATAAATATGATTTCTGATTTGGTATGCTTCTGACCCCGAATCAATCAAAAGAAGCTAAGCAAGGTGGATGAATAGGCTGTTACCGGTTCTGTTGTCATGCTTCTTTTCATAGAGAACCTAGTCATACAAGGAAGCATAGGAATGATATGCTTACCTCATATTGCTGTCAGCAACAGAAAGGTGAAGTGGACAACAGCTGGTCGAGTACGTTCTGCTGTGTATATAAATTCATGAATACTTCTGTACTGCTTCATGCTGTACACATTTCAGTGATAAGTAATAACCTTAGACAGAAATATCTACAGTCTACCTGTCAGGAGCAACATAGACAATCATTAAACCAAGTTGTCATAAATAAGATGGGCATTCTTGCAGCTATTTTGTTTTCTCACAATCGGTCTTTACAGTAGAGTTCACTTTAAAATCCTTTCCAAGTAGAATATGTTTATTCTATATGTACAGTCACAGCATCTGCACTAGTCTTCCAAGGATAATAAAATAATTTGTGGTGGGTGTTAGTGAAATTACTGTTTTCATGGTATAATCCAGTTGCTTTGAACCTTGTAAAATTTCACTGCAATTTTTAGAACTCTCTTATGCAACAAAGAAAACTCAATTAAAGTAACTGACATGCATGAGAAACACAGAAATAGTTTTTATTTGCTATGAACATAGGTAAAGTTTCTTCACTTTCTTAGTGCAATAACTTGATCAGTAACTACAAAAATCGTTAGGTTTTATTACATACAGAAATAGGATAGACTTTTTTCTGATCTGATATAGGAAAAGTCAGAGATTTCAGTGTCCCAAGTTCTGGGATGGCCCAATGCCTTTAATGGTGTGACTTTTGCACCCAGTCTCACTCCCACCCTTCCCCCACCTCAACCCCCTTCCTTTCTGCCCCTCAAGATGCCTGGCTGCAGAGAGTTTCTGCTCTAAGATGAGGATTCCTGGGCCACCAGAGAGGTTGTCTTGGTGTTGTCAAGTGGAGCCAGCTCCAAGCTGATGCTTTCTTGGCTGGTTCCCACTTAAGAGATGAAGAAAAATGGAAACTGATTTGCTTTTAGTTATCCTTTGTAGACTCCCAAATATGTATTGCTTAACTTACTCATGGTGTTTTGAGGAAATCATATTTTAAATGTAGTAAAAGTGACTGAATAGTTTAAAAATATCTCTGTATGCATCTCTGCATGCATCATAAGTGCAATTAAAATGCAAGATTAGGGAATAACTTTTTTAATTTTTATTTTTAATAGTAGAGGATATTTGTTGTGGCTGTTTTAGTGAAGTGCAGTATATTAAAAAGCCAGTTAATGCAAATGTATTTAATTGGAACTTCTGTGGGAAAAGCTATATCTGCAAATATATGTACCTCTCTACTGGAAGTTACAACAGGAATTTAAACACAAAAAACTTCTGAAACTTGAAATATTAAGCATAACTCAGCACTTAGACTTGTATGTGATAATGTAATTTTTTTAGCATTTTGTATCTATTCAGTATATATTTTTTTAGAAAATTTATGCCGAAATGGGTTAAGAGTGCATGCTTCTATAAACTTCCTATAGTTCTTATCACTAGCAAAATGACTTCTCACATTCTTTCTCATCTTACTGCTGACTTTTTTGGAGGCTCCTTTCCTGTGGACTCTTTAAAAACAAATTGGCCTAATTTGGATTTCAGATTTCCTATTTCCCTGTTTTCTGTAGGGAAAAAAAAATACTGGAAAAGATACATGTAAGTGATGCATCATGGCCACTTATTTTTTAGGGGGCAAATTCCCATTTCAGAACAAATCTCACTGCAAGGTAAGTCCACCATGCTGACTGTAAAATTCCCTTCAAGACTGTTTGACTGTTGTGTCAAACCTACTGGAGATTCAGGCTTATGTTGATTCATGCTAACTTTGAAAATATGACTTTATCTACCTTAAGGACTTAAGATGGCTTTTGCTTTATTTTTAACAAAAGTTTTCTGAGTAATCTGTATCTGCTATACGGCAGTTTCTGTGAAAAACATCTTGACTACAAATTGCAGAATGTGTCAGACTGTGCTGTGCTTCACAGCTATATATAAAAAAGGAGGTAGTGTTCCACAGAGTACATGAGTTCACAGTGACTGCAAAAATAAGTAAAAGAGGAATTTTTTGAAAATTAATGAGTAAAAAATTACTTCTGTATATTTTGGAAATCTCTTAACGCCTGCAGTGAGGAATGGATGTAGGTGATGTCACACATTTTCTAGTTTGGTACATATCTTGTGTTGATCATTTTCAGAGACATGATGTTAGTTTGGTAGCTTGGTCTGACCCAGTGCAGCTGTTGTTATGTGTTTGCAATCCTGGCCTGCATTGAAGCCTAACTTAGCAAAATATTTAAGCGCACAAGTAGAACCATCCAGCTGAACTGGAAAAACCAGAGCACCAGTTTGACTTTACATTTTTACAGGGTCATTGCACCCAGAAATCTAAAACAGCCTTGGGGTGGTTATAAGCTGTGTTTGACAGCTAAATATAGAGCAGTTGGTTAGCTCCATGTTATTACAAAGGTCTAGAAAGGAAGAGTAGTGTTTCTCCAAGAAGAGCTGTGAAAATATGTGAAAATTCATTGTTTTAGTAATATGAGGATCTGAAGACTTGAGTATAAATTCTGTAAGGAGGAGCAGTAATATATTTGTGGTGCCATAACTGAAATAATCTGGAATGCTCTTGTGTTACTCAGTGGAAGCATCCAGAAATCTGTGTTGTCACTTCATCACAGGGTTTCTGCAGGTGGGACCAATGAGCTTGTCAGACTGTTTTATGTGTTCTTAGAAATTAACTTTTTATGTTCATCAACTGTAACAATGACAGGTATTTTGTTACAGATGAGACCTCCCAGCCCAATATCTCTTACTTTTGGGAAAGCATTTTAACTTTAACAGTAACTTTCTATGCGAAGTAAAATTAAATTTCTCAATTCTTGGGTAAGAGAGCTGGCCCCTGCAATTGTAAGAAGCCACCTTCTTCTCCTTTGGTTTCATCAAAGCCTTGAAAAACTTTACTTCAGATCTTCTCTGACTTTACTGACAGGAGTCCTAAGCTGCCAACTCTGCTTTCTCTGTTGTAGTCAGCTAAGAAGCTTCTAACAGATAGCAACATACGTAAGTAATAATGTTGCTCTTTATATCGTGTGAATTTCATCTCATTTCTACAACTCCTGCAGTTCTCTTCAGTAGGGTCCTCTGCTACTCTACCTGCCATGCAGTTGCTTTTCTGCAGTTTTTTTTAATAGTTTTGCCTATGGCATTCCAATAAATCCTCTTCAGCAGTCTTGAACAGGGCAGAAAATAGCTTTTATTGTGTGTTTTTGTATGTATTTTTATGTGGTTTTTATCCATGCTCATGTTAGGATGACCCCTTGTATTTTTTAAAATTGTGTTTATGTGGATCTTCTGTTCAGCATAACTCAATGACTTTGTTCCTCCGTACAATTCTGGCACAGACTTTCAGGATGTGTGGCCTGAGTGCTCAGACCACTTTCCCTGCTCTCCTGGCAGCTCATTTCCCCCAGTTTATGCCAAATACTTCCTAACTTCTGTGAAAACTGAAGTGACTCAGCAAGAAACTTAGAGAAATTACTGTTTCTTGTCTTGTGGTATGCACTTGTGAATAAGTACAATATTAACAGGAAATAGAACATACTTTCCTGCAGAGTCTATCCAAAGAGAGTTATAAAATAAAGATATATATGAGAAAGATATGTAATACAAAACTTCAGGAATATATTTTTCTGTTATAGTCTCATGGAATGTAGTGCAAGAGTGTGAATAATTTATGCATAAACGATTATTCATTGAAGTTGTATGTGATATGGAGTTGAACTCACTAAAATGAAGAGATCATGCCTTCTAAAATTTGTATCAGTGAAAATGTTTGTCTTTGAATTGCAACTAACATATTTTTTGGCTTTCAGAGATAGTATTTCTAAATAAAGGTAGTTGGAAAGTGTCAGGATTTTAATGGTGCATGTGATCTCTTGGAGAGGAGATTAATACTTTCCTACAGTTCATGATACGTATATAGTTCCTGTTGCTTGTTAAGGGCTTAGTTATGTGAAATGCTGAGCATTTGGGCCGTGCTGCCTTTAACTATACAAGAAGCCCTTTTTTGTCTCCAGTGATATAAAACAATTGCTGAGCTGAATTCAGCTTCTGCAGTAAAAGGTGCGTTGAAAATAGGCAACTATTTTGTAACTAATTTTTAGGGTGAGAAAGTTTGCTGTTAACACTGCCCTCAGCAGCCAGGGCTTCTGCTTTTAGGTGTGGATCTCATACTGCGCATATGCAGAAGTCATGGAAGAAGACTGATTGCCACGATACTTGTGAGAGGGTTGTGATTGCATCCTAATGATGGACAATCCTAATGGTGGACTAAAATGACCGCATTGTGTTCAAGTTGATGTCAATACATAAAAACTGAAGTAGCAATAAGAGCTCTCTGTAGAATATTGGCATGACTCTAGTAATGCTGGGTCTGAAATGTGGTACTTAATTTGGTAACTCTTCTTATTGGTCAGGCTGGAACAAAATGTTCAAAAAAAGTCTTTTCCACAAATCTTTTAATTTCACACTCTCCCCGCCCTCACCCCTCCCATGTAAATAGTGCTGAGTAATACCAAAGTTATTACTGCTTATTGCATAAGTAATAATCTGCTCCAGTGCAGCAGAACAGGTGAAGTACTATGCTGTGCTTTCTTTCCATGCTTTTGCAGGGTTTATTTGGATTGCAGTTGTCTGCAAAAATTGAACAATAAAATCAGATGCTGATCTTATCAGCATTTACATGAATACAGCATTTACATGGCAGTGAAATTATCATGACGGCATTCAAGTTTGTAAGATTGGGTAGTTAAGTTTCCAGATTTTTCAGGCCATTTCTTACTTCTGTGAGGTCTGAATTCTTCAGGTACATCCAACACCTGCTACAGGTGCATCCAACACCCCTGGGTCAGAGCTTTTTCCTCTGACCACTTCATGTATGTTACTTGTACCTGTTTTATATAAATACTTCTAGTCTTCCTTACTTTTCATCTGTATTTTGGTAGGACATAGAGTATCAGTCATCCCATGTACCCTGTAATGTAACTTGTTGCAAAAGTGGGAGGTGATCTTTGTCTTGGAAAATCATAAACTAAAATACATGTGACAAAGTTTGTAAACACTTTAGTCTTGAATGACAAAATACACAGGGGGAAAATGCTGGCTTTGTGCAATATCTATGTAGCTTCGTTAGCTGGCTCACCAGTGGGCAAGGCACTGTGCACATCCCAGAAGGTGATATCTGGATATCAGCCTTGAAGTATTTGAGATACGTCTGTGGCTGTCTGGATTAGCTGCAGTGGCTTTATCAAAACTAAAATAGAAACTTAAATTGAATTATATGTGCTCATGAATTATTCAGTCAGCATGAGAGTCTTAGAGATGGGTTTTTTTGATGAGAGTTTGGCTTTGATTTTCATTGTCTGCACAATTTTTAGTGTGAGACATGGCAGAGACTTTCATTTGGATAATTTGTAGTTGCACAATAACAGACAGCACAGCATCACTTGTGATACTTGAGATGGTATGGTCCGCTCTGGGAATAATTCTAATTGTGTGTTTCTAATTAAAGAAGCAGTGGTGAATTAGTTAATTTTGACATATATTTAAATGCTATTTTTGGATTTAAGAGTCCATTTTAGATGGTAGTGGGAAAAATGCTGTTATGTGTCTGTTACCCTGAGAACTTGTGAAGACCTAATTTTTGTTTTATTGGTATTTGTACTATGTGTTTGCAATTTGGAGTTGTTGGGTTTTGTATTTTTGTTTTTGTTTGTGTGTTTTTTTGGGTTTTTAACACAGTTCCTAGGTAAAATTCAAAAACACACCTTGTCCATGTGAAATTTTTCATTAAAAGACCAAACTAGTTGTTTCCAGCTGCCTGTCACCAGATTCAGTCAAGATCAAGAGGTGATGGAAAAAGACCATGATTATTTAGATAATATCTTGTGGCAAATTCATACTGTTTCCATTCATATATCTGAAATCATATTACCTGAAATTTCCAGTATTGAAATACACTTCATATTTTTTCTATGTCAATTTTAATAGCCATGTCCAAGAATTGATCTACTGTGTTGAACCCTATGTCTGTTAGCCTGTTATCATGTCTTGGGCAAGTGCAAGGAGCCTTACATAACAAGACAGGAAAGAGGGCACTTGGAGAGGAATTGTTCCCTGAGCCTCTTCTGACTTATAAATGAGGGGCTTGTGAACTGAGGTTATGTTCCTGCTGATGTGGCAACACAGGAGCTTAACCCTGGGTAAGTTTTTTTCAGCTGCTGTTTTAACAACACCCACAACAGTGGCCTGCTTTAAGTGAAAGCATCCTATTTTTTGTATTGTGAGTATTATTAGTATTGTAGTATTGTGAGTAGTAGTAGTATTGATGAGTCATTCTTCATCCTGCTCTATATCATTCATGGTTTCATGGGTGCCTGTTTTGTTCCTTAAGTAACTCTCTTCCTGGCAGAAGCAGCCAAGTCTTTTTGGTTATCTGAAGATGTCTTGGAATATCATGATTATTCTTGTTTCTTTCACTTTCATTTTTCTAGTTTTTGTTAATTTATCTCCAAGAAAACAAAAGATTTTATATACCACATTGAAAGTGTGGGTTTATTGTAAATTTACATGATAGCCTGAAGTTGTTTTGTTTGGATCTTTGTTTCTATCCTCACACTGTTTGTTTTTTTTTTTTGACTAGCTCAACCTACAAAGATGAAAGTAATCAATTTTTAAATCTTTCTGTATTTATAGTCTTAGATTTTGCTCTCTCTCCTAAACACCAGTGCATGTATTTCTGAAAGAGTTCAGGCTTAGTCACTATGTCTTTCACTAAGGTTTTGGTAAGGAGATTTAAGTGGATTCCCCAGTCAAGATTTGATTGGATTCCCCAGTTATGTGTGTAACTCATGCTCCTACAAAGTTGAGAATGAACTTGAGTAATGACAGATGGATTTATAGAAAGAGGTCTCACCATGCCAAGATCCACAAGTCTTGGGCAGATTCTGTTTACTGTAACAGATGTTTGGAAAAGTTTGTTTTCCCCTTGCATCTTCACACTGCAAGGACATTAACATCACTTACCTGCTGTGCATATTTAGCGAAGTGAAATGTGTGTCCTAACAAAATAAACACTCTTTCAGAATTTTGTTTACAAAGTCAGTATTCAAAATAAACCTGCTGTCATTGGTGACATTCTGTAGTTGGATTTTTCCACAGATGTGCATACTAGTTTGGGATTTAAAGCATTTGTCCGGTAAATGGATTTTAATTCCTTTCTTGTCAGCACAGGCTGGGATGTGATTGCCTGAGCAGCAGCCATGCTGAAAAGGGATAGACAAAGCAGTAATTGACATGATCAAGCATTGTGATAAGACCACTTTGAGGGACTAGATGACCTTCAGGAGTCTCTTTAAACCAAAAAGTTTTGTGATTCTTTATTAACTGGTGTTTCCCTGAGTGTCTCAAGCTATTAGTCAGGACCTTTTTCTTTTTCATGTTTTGGACCTTCTTCTTTTTGCCTCATATGAGGGAAGGGGAGGAAGTTTCCTACTGCTGTAGATTTTGAGACACTGTACATGGGCAGTGGAGAAAGGCATGATGTTAATTTACTTGTCCTGCTCTTTTGTTAGCAGGAAAACATAAACTGAACTGAGCTATAAGCATCAAGCTTAAGTGGTGTAAGAAACAGTGTCACTGTGCGTTCGCTTTTTTTGCATTTTTCAGTTTGCTGAAGGTTCACTTTTGAAGGTGGGATATTAGGACAGGATTGTTTGTTTCTCACAGAATTTTTGGAAAGAACATGGCAATGTGTTTAGGAATCTCCCCAGAGATTTGTGGTGTTTTATTAAGGAACCATAATCAAACGTGTTCAACCAACTAACTGTATCTCAGACACCAAATTTATTTTGTGCTGACATCAATAATCAGAACTTTGGAGTGATCTTAGTAGCAGCGAGGTGCAGACAATGACCCTTGAATCCATGTAAGAAAAATCTGTGTTGCAAGACACTGTGTTTACAAACCTGCAGGATTGTTTCCAGATTCTGTTGAAAGCATTAATCTGCAAATGATAGAACTAAAAGGGATGTGGGCTACCCTCTATGGATTGAGGAGTTTTAAGCCTTTTATACTTTTGAAAGTATAGCTCAAAATAGCTGCTGCTGTGAGCAGAATCGAGAACTACTTGACAGTGGTAGTTTGTATGCAAAACGTAGCACCATAATGGCTGAAGTAGTGTCTTTTCTACTTGATTGTTCTGTTGTCCTATTATGATAATGTATTTGTGAGGAAGCTGCTACCGAAGTGTGAACAAGATGCAGAAGTCCTAAAATAATATTCTTCCTTAGGTAATAATTTT
Source organism: Neodrepanis coruscans (assembly GCA_013400695.1). Lineage (NCBI taxonomy): Eukaryota > Metazoa > Chordata > Aves > Passeriformes > Philepittidae > Neodrepanis > Neodrepanis coruscans. The sequence continues at coordinate 203 of VYZS01007541.1, read as the reverse complement.
ATATCAGACACACATTTATTATATTAGAGCTCACAGGATTATTTTACAAATGTCAATTTTCTTGTTCAAGATGTCATCTAAAATCCTTAGCAACTTGACACAGGTACATTTTTCTTTCTCGATTTTTGTTCTCCTTAGGATGATCCATTTATTGTGTCTGGTCTGTGGTAGCTGCTCTTTGTTCCCCTCTGTCGTGGTTTTAC
>VYZS01007540.1:27533-37885 GCA_013400695.1 Neodrepanis coruscans | reverse complement strand
ATAGGGAAAGGTAGAGCAAAATGTGAAAAAACTCTTCTGTTTATCTCATCAGTGCTGAAAAATACTGCAAGTACAGTGCAAAAGCCAGTGGGGGCTAGTGCATAGGCAAGAGGACCTGAGCTGGCAGATTTGGGCTGAGTTCCCAGCTCTGTCACACACTCTGCCGTGTGGCCTTATGCAAACTGCTCCCAGTCTCTGCTTTACCGATCTTGCCACTAACTTTTCACATCTTTCTTGTACAGAATGTCTTTTACTGTGCTTTGTACATACCATACCACTGTGTCACTATTCCCTCCCTCTTCAGTGCTAGTGAAATGTGTCTTTTGTAACTTTGAGAATATTGATATCAGTAAAGGCAAGCTTGTACTGAAAACTAGACATTTAAAGCCTTTGTATTTTTTTTCACCAGTTCAGTTATCAGGTAATGCTTTGTGTTCTGTGTTTCTAACCTCACTTGCATTTATTTTCTGCTCTTCCACCCTGCTCTAGTATATTTAGGCTTGTATCTCTGTCCCTCCCCTTCTTCCCCTCCTTAATCTGTGAAGACTCCTTGTTCTCTTGACCATCTAATTTAACTTTGATTCCCTCCTACTCATTAGGCTTCTCTATTGAGGCCAAGAAGGTCTGACAGCCTCTTTGATGAGTTTGCTAAACTGTTGATTTAAATTTTGCAGGCTCTGTGATGCAGAGAGACTGTTAAAGCACTGCTTTCATGACAGGTTTCTGAAAGGCCAGAGGAAAACAGGGTATCGAATAAAAAATTAGAAGAAGTGAGAGAAAACAGGAGGGCAGAACTTCTGAAAGAAAGCATGAAGAGTAATTTTGGGCCAGGTAGATGACAAGATTTTGACAGGGAGAAATGGTTTTAAAGAAGAGTGTTCATGTGCATGTGTATATGAAGAAAGGCAAGATAGAAGAAAGAGAGACATTTGTCAGAGGGAGCTGAAACCATAGTGACTGGATCTTGAGTGCTTAACATCAAGAGTGGTATTTAAGGACAACTTCAAGAGATGCTGATCCAGCTGTGGTTTGAAGGTAGATTCTCTTATTAATAATCCAAACCAACAACAACAGAAACAATCAAAAAACCATGAAACCAATAATCCAAAACTAACAAACAAAAAACAACCCTGCAACAAACCAAAAACCTAAAAAAACCAAACCCAACACTGATGTTGTACACCATTCAAAGCATGTCAAGTGAGCTTGACAGAAAAATATTTTAATAGCCTGCTGCTCTTGTGCTGATTGATTACAGCAACAGATCAAAGATAAGCATTCTGTCAAGAATCATTAATATCTGTCAACCAGTAGTAGCTATACAATATCAAAAATTCAAGCTGTTGAAAAGCATTCTATCTGTGCCTTGTGCCTAAGACCAGTAAATGAATATTCATAGTAGCACACAGAGCTTACAAATGCTTCTTCACCTCACATACCTTTCAAAAGATGAGTGTGTAGGTTATTACCACAATTTAAGTGCTAAAATAAGTTCCTGCATTTTCATTTCTTCATTCTTTGACAACTTCAATGCTTGTAAATGACATGGAATATATTTATCACAATTGGTTACCCAAATCTTACTTTTCATCTCCAATGAGCCGTAAGATCTTGTTGTCTCCATCAGTGGGAAGAAAGAATTTAAGATCTGGAAGATTTAAGATACTACTTAGGTGATCCTGTATGTGGCGGAGAATTAGAGAAGGCAAGTTCTTCAGTGTTTAAACAGGAAAAAACTTGTGATAACTTCTTCTGGAAGTCTTCTGATATTACGGAAGTTATACCTAATCTATAAGAATTATCAGAGAAAGCTTCCTTAGTGACTGCCTTGGGACAGCTGCAGGATTAAGCTAGATCACTGTTGTATCAGTAGTGAGTGGGGATCTTCAAGGACTTCTTGTTTTAGGATCCAAAGTTCAGGATTTGAGTTCAAGAGGAGCCATTTTTCTCGTGTTATGCACCTTGTGTCACATTGATGACAGTTTACTCTGAGGTTTGATTCCTGATGATGTGCTAGGGCTTACTTAAACTGAGATTTTGGTTACTTTCACCAAGTGCCACAGCCATTTTATGTCTCTCGGACTCTGAAGACTTTGTTGATGAACACATATGAAATCACTTAAACCAATCTTAGAAACTACCTTTTCCCTAGGATCTTTGGGAGTGCTAGGATAGGTGGTCTTCTCAACATATACTGTGGCTGGCCAAGCAAAGTTTCCTTGAGCAAGCGTGCCAAAAAATGCACTACTCCTTGGAGAGGTAAGAGCAGAGAAGTCTGTGTTTGTGGCCGGAGAGATCTGCCTTTTCCGTTCTGGTCAATTACTTCATCGTTAAAAAACTCCAAGGATGTGGAAAAGTTGGGATCATACCCCTTCTGTATTTGTGGAGACTAGACCTGGTCTAACAGTAAAAACTTTTCCTTTACTTTCTCTTTCTCTCAAAATACTCAGTCATCTGTATGTGAAGGAACTTTAAAGGAAAATGGAAGACCTGAGTTCAGGTCTCTATTCCTGCACTGATATTTGAAATGCAAGCCTGTTGTATCCCAGATGTGCACTGATTGCAGGGGAGCATAGTTGAAATCTTCCCTAAATCATTTTTCCCTAAGCAAAAAAAAGCTTTGTGTGCCTAGCTATTGGATGAGGTTCATAGATGCAAATTACTGACAGAGGTATTTCATTACCTTTGGGAGTCCTCTGTACTTTCTGTTAGCCAACTTCAGCTTATTAGCATCTGCAAATGCCATTCTTGTGTGCCTCACTGACGCAGGCACTGCACAAGCAGAGTAGTTATCTAAAAAGGTCCTAGTGGGAATTTAATAAGTCATTACTTTTGACTGTACGTGTTTGCATATGTGCAAATATATTTGCATTTTGTGGTGACTTGCTAACAAACTCACCAAAACACAAAATACAGCTAAATACAGCTAAATTTATTTGAGGTCAGATGATTTCCATGCAATGTTTACTTTAAAAAGAATTTAGGTAGTATCTCTTATGCAACAACATCTACCCCTAAATATAATGATAAATATAATCCTNGGGGATCTTCAAGGACTTCTTGTTTTAGGATCCAAAGTTCAGGATTTGAGTTCAAGAGGAGCCATTTTTCTCGTGTTATGCACCTTGTGTCACATTGATGACAGTTTACTCTGAGGTTTGATTCCTGATGATGTGCTAGGGCTTACTTAAACTGAGATTTTGGTTACTTTCACCAAGTGCCACAGCCATTTTATGTCTCTCGGACTCTGAAGACTTTGTTGATGAACACATATGAAATCACTTAAACCAATCTTAGAAACTACCTTTTCCCTAGGATCTTTGGGAGTGCTAGGATAGGTGGTCTTCTCAACATATACTGTGGCTGGCCAAGCAAAGTTTCCTTGAGCAAGCGTGCCAAAAAATGCACTACTCCTTGGAGAGGTAAGAGCAGAGAAGTCTGTGTTTGTGGCCGGAGAGATCTGCCTTTTCCGTTCTGGTCAATTACTTCATCGTTAAAAAACTCCAAGGATGTGGAAAAGTTGGGATCATACCCCTTCTGTATTTGTGGAGACTAGACCTGGTCTAACAGTAAAAACTTTTCCTTTACTTTCTCTTTCTCTCAAAATACTCAGTCATCTGTATGTGAAGGAACTTTAAAGGAAAATGGAAGACCTGAGTTCAGGTCTCTATTCCTGCACTGATATTTGAAATGCAAGCCTGTTGTATCCCAGATGTGCACTGATTGCAGGGGAGCATAGTTGAAATCTTCCCTAAATCATTTTTCCCTAAGCAAAAAAAAGCTTTGTGTGCCTAGCTATTGGATGAGGTTCATAGATGCAAATTACTGACAGAGGTATTTCATTACCTTTGGGAGTCCTCTGTACTTTCTGTTAGCCAACTTCAGCTTATTAGCATCTGCAAATGCCATTCTTGTGTGCCTCACTGACGCAGGCACTGCACAAGCAGAGTAGTTATCTAAAAAGGTCCTAGTGGGAATTTAATAAGTCATTACTTTTGACTGTACGTGTTTGCATATGTGCAAATATATTTGCATTTTGTGGTGACTTGCTAACAAACTCACCAAAACACAAAATACAGCTACCTGAAATTTATTTGAGGTCAGATGATTTCCATGCAATGTTTACTTTAAAAAGAATTTAGGTAGTATCTCTTATGCAACAACATCTACCCCTAAATATAATGATAAATATAATCCTTTTTAGAGGTGAGGTGTGGGAACTCTCAGCTGTATGCATATTTACAGCTGCCTTTAGTCCTGCTGAGTTCTAATAAAACAACTGAAAAGCATCTTAAAACCTGGAGCAAGAGGAACAGTAATGAATACCCATTTCAAAAAGTTAAGCTGTAACCCTTTTCACTACTGCAGAAGAAAGTATTCTTCTCACATGCAGCCATCCATGGTTTCTCATTAAAAACACAGTTGTTCCAGTTATTTTTTGATAAACCATATCACTATGTCTGTCATTTCACTCATCAGTAAAGCAGGCCTGCCTAAAGAAGCCAGTGTCCATGAGCTATTCCCATTTTGCATTCCTGTACATATTGTGTGCACCTATTGATTTTGGTTTGCAAGCATACCTGTGATTAGTGTGTGGGAGGAGCATGACTCAGACCTAGTCATTCCAGTGACAATTATTTTTTAACCACTTCAAATTAGTCTTCATCTGTAAATGTTATCTTTATCTCTGACCTCATTGGTTTACTCAACATAATTCAAAATGTCATTATTCTTATTTGTGTTATGAACACCACTAAATATTATTAACTGTTTAATGATACCAGAGAAGGGAAAGTTTTGGACAAGTTTATCTTTAGGTTTGTTTGGAAGTGTTTGAAAACTTGTAATATTGTCACATAACTTATTTTTACTAGTTACACCCAAAAGTAAAAGTTGCTTATGTGCAAGATGGGACTGGCAGATCACTCAGTGTTGTCTGAATAGTATCTTGCAGTTTTGATGTGATTATTGAAGTAACAGCATTCCAGTAGTCTGACTTAGTAAGACTGAGCTGTGGAGAAGCAAAGCAGACAGGTACAGCACAATCCAGTTAAGTGCTTTAGGGGCTTAATTTCGCAGTAAAGTTGATCTGAACTGAGAATTAATTGTTCTATTTCCAGTATCCGTTCATCCTGCCAGGTACAGCCATGCTGTTGACTCTTGCTGGCTGGTTTGTCAGATGAGCAGACTTGACAGCTCCTCAGTGATTACCTTGAGTACATAGGTGACCCGTGATCTCAACTGTGAGACTGCCTGGGGCAAAGTCAGCTTGAAGTGTGCTGGTGAGTGTAAACCAGGTGAGCTACAGAAGACATGGGCTTTCAGTTAAACACTTTCTGTCATTTTCAGGATTCTGTTTAACTAATTCTTGGGTTGGGGACAATACAGTTAATTCAGAAGGTAACTTCTCTCTGGAATCTGTGAGACAAGGGATATCCAATTTTTATATCAGCTGACTGGGTGTGGCCAGCACTCTACTACCCACCTCTGGTTCACTTCATAATGAAAACATAGTACCTCCATCCCACTCTGCTTTTATATTGGGGGAATTTATAGGCATGAAAATTTTACCTTTCCTTTTGTTCTCAGGGAAGACAAAGCCTAAAAAAAGACTGTGCTATACTTGCTACATAGATAGCAAAAGCTTTAGTAAGCCATTGGATGAAAGTTAATGGTCACAGAGAAATGCATTGTCTTGCTATTTCTCCTAACTGCGTCCTTAACTTCCATCACCGTCATATGTGCTCACACTCGTGGTGTAGTGTTTTAAACTCATGTTTATGTGCATAGCTGAATTAAGTTTTTAAGCCTAATGAGAAATAAGATCACTACAGTCTCAGGGGAGGCCTGGGGTTCTTACTCCTTGTGGTTTCACTGGTGGATTCAGATCTGAATGTACTCAGCAAAAAATGCATCCAGCTATCAACTTCCCACATATATGCTTTGATGGGAATAGAGGGAAACTACTGAATCCAGTTATAATTTGGAGCAAAGAATTGCTCTAAAGACTGTACTCAAATGTAAGATATCTTAATTAAATGAAGTTGGAGCAATGACCAAAAGGAATCACATTGGAGAATGTTGCTTGGACATTGCAAGTGACTCTAGCCATCAAACTCTTGTGTTGCAACAGTGATGGGGGCAAATTTGGTCTAGAATTCCTTACACATAAATGCTGGATTATGACTTTGGTGTGCAAAATTCAGTTTCAATTCTGGGCCCTGAAAGACTATAGATAGGTTATTGCAAAACCAGGTTCAGTAATTGCCAACACAACAGGCCTGAGCCGGCAGTACAAAGCCCAGCAGAACATGTGGCAGCATTGCAGGGAAAGGATCTCCTTGAGTCTTCCTAAATTTCCCTCTTGCAAGGTCTTGTAATAAAAACCATGCAAGTCACAGAGGAAACAAAGTAAACAGGAGAACCATAAAAATCACATAGGTAAGCAGTTTCAAATGAAAAGAAAACTCTTCCTAGTTGTGGTTGGTTTCTTCTTTGTTTTGGGTATTTTTTTGTATGTGTAGCTCTATTTCAATAATGGATTTTAAAAAGAGGAGAGTTGGCTTCTAACTGGGGGAAACCATTTCAGATAAGTTGGGAGTAGATAAAAAAGAGCTATCAAAGCAAAAGCCTTTATATTGGTGCAAATGCGTAAAAATCTAGGAGTATCTGGAGATTTAATTTTAACCAAATAATTGAAAATGGCCATACATTACCCTGTATAAACTGTAGAAGAAAAATGATGCCCTTAAATGGCTCAGTCGTCATTTAAATTGTGATCTGTTCATTAGAGCTGGGAAATGAAATGGAAATCTATTTCAATTTTCTAGACAATTTAAATTTTATTGTCCATAAAATTCTACAACACAGTAAAAGAGTGTCCTTTCTCACAAATTGCAGAGGATTTAATTGGATTTGGCATTTTATTAATTCTCATCATGGTAAAACCTTATACATTGAGCTGAAGTTATTCTGTGTTGATGAAAGTATCCCACTGGTGAGACTTGGTATGTTAGGAATACAGATAGTTTTTGCAGCTGTTGTCTGTTTGTGCAGATAAGTTTATAGATTACTTTTCTCTTGGTAATTAAATTGGCTTAGTCTAGAGCTGAAGTGCACATATGGATCAAGATCTTGATGATGCTATATGTATTAAGCATGTGTACTTGAGTGAATGTGCAACCTTGCTCTAGACTAAGCTCTTACCACCCTCCTGAAGATGTGATAAATACTCTGTTCTTTGCAGGAATTGTAGTTGTAACTGTGAAAATCAGTACATTTTCTTGCTATACATTGCTTACCTTACCAGAGATAAACCTATCTTGTGAGAGATAAAACATGAAGAGGTAACTGGAAAGTGCCATTTCTATGGAATTATCTTTCTTTTTCTCTAGTCTTACTTTTGAGTTATCATGCTGGTGTGTTCTCTTTCAAATCTTCTTCCCTGTTGATCTTGCTGTCCCATATTGCATTGTATTTTGACTGAAATAAAATTTGATTCTGCAAGGAGCTTTCTGTGAACTCATTGATTTAACTGTAATGGTTCTTTGGAAGTCTTTTGGTATCAAGTGCTAAGACCCTAATTTCAATTAATTACTAGGCATTACTAGTAATAGTCATAGCTTTCTGTCAGGTTTAAGAATTTTCCTGCAAGCTGAGGCAGAGCATACATCTTCCTGTCTGGTTTATGATGTACTTTCAGAAGTAAAATGCTGTTACCCTTTCGGGACTAACCAGTCAGTGAAAGTACAGGGCCTTGCAGAAAAATTGATGACTTCAGGTAATTTAAGTAAGAAGAGTCATGTGAACTCACTGATCTGCAAGTGCTGTTGGTTTATAGAGTAAGAGCATGCAGCCATGTTTTCCTGAAAGAGAGAGAAGCTTGTGGTTAGGCATTTCAAAGGCTATCAGCTTGAAGTCCCACTGTATCCAGGATGCTCTTCTCTTTAATCCTTCTCAGTGTCATGTTTGTGTTTCTTCTGCTGAGTCCCCTTTACAGCAGAAATGTAGTGTAAAAGCAGATTCTCACTCCTTAATTTTGCAATCAGGAACACATCTAAGTCCTCACAGGTTAGTTCTGACTTTTTTTGCATCAGATTACTTTAGTAATCTGCTTTTCTGCAACCATATTTGCCACAGTGGAGTCTGTGGCTGGCATTAAATCCCCCTCTGGATGACTGCTAGTGGCTTTCAGTGTAAATAAAATACTAAACTGTAGCTCTCAAAACAAATGGATGCTGAGACTTGTGAATTGGGATTCTTGCCATTTTGCTTGATTGGACACTTCTTACTTTGTCAAAATCCAGATTTTACAGTGTTAATTAGTGGGATTGGGTTAATTTAGTCAGGTGCTGCTGTGCAGAGTTAAGAGGCTTGGCCCCAGAGCTAATAGCCACCACCCTTCGTTCGTATGGCTTGGCAGGGTGCCCTTCAACCCTCTCTTCTCATAAAGCAGGCTCTTGGATCCAAGATACAGCCTTTCATAGAGAGCAGAGTGGTGTTGGCCCTTCAATTTAGAGAGAGCTGTTTGTGTTGGAGAGCTTTCTTGCAGGGCTGATGCTGAAGTTTGTTTTATTGGCTTTTATTCACTTTGGCTTTGATCACTCCTCTGATCATCTTGGGTTTGTGTGTTTTCCCATGCTGTTTATCTCAGCCCAAACATGCTGAAGGCAGAAAGGAAAACCTCTTAGAGTTGTACTGCACACGATGCCTGGGCTTGTGAAATTCTTGTGAGCCAAAACACCTGTGATTGCTGCCACCAGCTGTGTGGGTGCTACTAGATCAAATCAAAATAAAAATCTTTAAGTTTTGAAGCATCCTGAGGGTTGCTGGAGTTTGGCATCCATGGAGAGTTTGGTGGTTTGCCAACACTTTCTTCTCTTTTTCCATATTAAGCCTTAAGCTGGCAAAATTGCAAGTTGATAACAGAAAGTTATATGTCCATGCTGCTGCAGTAGCAGTTTACTCTTATTTTGTAGATTTAGGAAAGGGTATAAGGAGAGAATCAGTGGGAGCTATTTGTGGTGTTTGTTCTGTAGTTCTTAACTCTTCCCTTTCTGCACTTACACGCTGTAGACAGCCTATTTTCTACTACTCTAGTCCTTCATAGTTGCTTAAGTGACTTCTTGGAGCAGCTATTCCCTTGTTTATGTCACCAACTTTCATTTCATTGCACTTCTTGGGGTTTTTTTTTGTGATAAGAAGATGAAAAAAATTACGCGTCTGATGCCCTGTTGTTTGTGTCAACTGTGTCCTCATGGTGTCCTGTCCTTCTGTAGAGGAGACATTTCCATTGTAGATGGAGCCTGGTGTCATCCTTCTGTGTCCTAGTATTTTCATCAGCAGGGTGATTTTAGTGAATGTGATGAAGAGAATAAGAAGATTTGCAGTAGGATTTGACTAAGAGTTTAATAAAATTTGGCTGTGGTTTCTCATTTTTCATCCTAGAAATCAAGTGGTTCTGCCACATAGCTTGATGCGCATGTCCCTCATGGCTTATTGAGGCTTTCTGCTTTGCTCTTTGCTGTTGAATTGCTTTTCAGACTTGCTCAATTGATAGTAGTATGCCAGTTCTTTGATCTTTGCCATTGCTAGTGCCTTGCTTCTGAGGTGCAAATTAAAAGCTGGTGGAACGAAAGAGGGAGGTGGAGCAGTGTATTTATTGTTTTAGTTCAGAAGAATAGAGAGCTGTGGGAAGAGCAGAATCTAACAGTTACTGGGACAGCACGGGGGAGAGCTCCTCTGGGAATGTACTTTCATGTAAAAAAAAGTCTTTTTCTCAAAGTGTGAAATTCAGGAATTGATATACATGCTAAAATGATAGTAGCAGTTGTATTTTGTTTTCTACCATGTGAAAATGTTATGTAAATATGTTGTGAAAATTGATGAAGTGAATAATATTAATTGACCTAGTAGATTATGGTTGTTTATATTTATTCTTCACTAGCTAAACAAAATGTCATGGTTTTACCACAAATTTAGCGATTTTGGACAAGAGATTCTGAGAGAAGCCACAAACACACCCCAAAAATGAAGAAAACACACAAATATCACAGTTTATTTTGTGCACACACAAAACCGGACAAATAAAGTGCAAACAAAACAAATTAAGTTTCCCAGGGCCCGTTTTGGGACGAGGACGCTCTGGAAATAGTGCTTGTCTCTCTCTGGGCTCCTGGAGAGACGCCGGGGTAAATAGAGGAAGCACGTGGCCGGTCTGAGGACCCCCCTAGCAGCGTGAGCTTCTGCCTGGCTTTGACTGAAGGAGAAATACTCAAGAAAAATTAGGAACCGCGCGCGCCCCCCTCCCTCCCCTTCCTGATAGCCCAGGGAGGGGTTTAGTGCTGATGAAA
>VYZS01007540.1:14884-27135 GCA_013400695.1 Neodrepanis coruscans | reverse complement strand
GGCGGCCAGCGGCTCCTCTCCGCGCCGCCTTGCGCTCCGGCCCCGCCTCACCCGAACAAGCGCGTCTCCTCTTCGGGGGCTCGACCGGGGCTTGGAGTGGGGCCATGGCTGACCCCAGCCCGGGACCGGGGCCGCGCCTCCTGCAGTGACTCCGGGTGGCGCGAGTGCCACCCACACCGGTAATCCCGCACAGCGCTGCTCCGAGGCGAAGCCGGGGCCGCGCGGGGCTGCGCTGGGACTTGGCATCGGGCTGGAGCTGCACCTCCAGCAGCAGTTCCTGGTGGCTCGCAGCACCGTGCCCGCCGTCCGTGCCGTGCCGCTGGGGGGTGAGGGGGGGAAGAAAAGGGACACTGAAACCTATGCAGGCACGGGGCCTGGTGGCCCGGGAGTGGGAGCAGGGCGAAGCCACCGCACCGAGGTTCGACTGTTTTTACTTTTGGTTTTAACCCTACGACACTAAATTATATCTCTATACGTTGTATTAGTATAAAACAAAAGGTAGATGAAAGATTACAAATAGGAAACTGTATAATACACAAAGCTTCCTAAGAAGTAGGAAATTAAGTAATACTGCATCTGTCATGATAGAAAATGGGGCAGCCTATTTAAATTCTGTACTGATTCTAGGAGGTTATGTAGACAGTCAGTAAGTAGATCTTACTTTAGATGCTTTGATTTCAAGTTGCAAGACTACAAATAACAATTCTATCACAACTAATTCTGTAAACAGTTTATTGATAAATACCTGTTCAGTTTGGTATTTGATTGCAGATTGTAATTAACAGTTCAGCTTTTTCCTAACTGCATGCTCTCTACCCATAAATAGGCATAACTACCACTAATCAAGAACCCTAATCTCAACCAATTATAAGCTCTTACATTGTTCTAATTGCACATTTTAAACTAATGTGGTTTTCTCATATAACTACGATTCGATCCACACAATTATTAATTTCTGCTTTTCTTTTTATCTGATCAATGTTAATTTTTTTGTGACCTCACAATGTATTATCTGAAAAATGCCTTTGAGACATGCAATTTTTTTGGTTAATTTATGGTTGTGTCTCATATTCAGTGAGAAGTGATATAGTGCAACAGGCTTTCAAGGCTGTGCTTTCTCACAGCCACCTATGAATTGAATAATGTATTATAAACTAGGAACTTGTTGATGAAGCAGAAGAAATTTAAATAATCTACTATTTGTAAATCCAGGTGGTTGCTCTTTGAATAGTATTTAGGTTAGCACAGTATGTAAAAGGGATTTCTTTGGGGTTTTTAATTGTTAAGTAGAACTTATATACAGACAGACAGACTTTCTGGATCAGTTTTTAAGAACATGAAAATGAAGGCAGTTAAGTTTCAGAAAGCACTGCACATCTTTGGGGCAAAATATAAAGGTTGTTCAGTAGTTGATCTCACTTGTTGCTGTCTTATGCACATATTTTGTATGCGAGGGCTTTGGATGAGTGGATTTTGAACAAATCATCATCAATCTGATGATTCATCTCAGGAACCACATGCAGCACTTAAATCTGTAATTGGGGTAATTGTAAACCTCTCATTCTTACAGATAGAAATTCTTCCTTTTATAATTCTAAAATCAGATCCTGGATCTTTTACTGTGGTAGCTGAGACCTACACTGACTTGTATTTATGTCTCTATTCTTATTTGTTACATCATTAAAAGTAGCAGATTATTTGGAGACCTTTTCAACCTGTGTCTGACCTTCATGATTCACTTGTGTGGGTAATTTGCTATTGAAATTACTATGTTTTTTTTCTTTGACGTTATTTAAACACTGGTTTAAATGAGGTAACACAGACTGCATTTTAAATGGGCAGCCACATTGTTGGGGACAATGTGTTTTTCTTTATCTGTTGTCATAAAAGAATATTAATGTCAGGGAGGGAGGACTCTATCTTTTCTGAGGGATCTTGACATTCATTTAGAGCAGATATTGGGGATTTTGCTCTGTCATAAATAACTTTCTTCCTGTAGTGGAGTGTGCATTTCTGAAATCATTCTGGGGCTGCAGTCTACTGCAGTGGGTTCATTTCATTATTCCTTTGAAAAGAAGGAAAGGCACACAGCCAGCTATTTCTATGCAGGAGAGTTCAATGTTTAATATGCTAATGTATCTACCCAATATTAGTCTGCAAAAATCCTTGGCTTTAATGTGCTTTTAATAGTAATAAATGGTTAGCTAATGATAAATTAAGGATTCTAAGTTTGGGAATTTTTTAAAACTGAGAAATTAATGTAGGCAGCAATAACTTTTCTTGCCAAGATAATTGTCATACTGGAGCTGCAATTTGCAGTGGAAATTGCTTGCCTCACAGTAATCAAAATGTAGAACCAAATTTCTGTTTTTTCTTCAGGCTTCATGTAGCTGGACAGTAATGGGACAGAGTGAGGACTATTTTACCTTTGCTGGCACAGAACTATACATGCCAAGGCACTGAACACCCAGGTCTCGCTGTTTGCCAGAGAGTTGTATGGACACAAGTATGGTTGCCCAGAAATCTACAGACAAGCATCTGCTTGTGATCGTCTTTCTAATCTGTCTCCTATTTCAGTGCTATGCTGGCTGGCAGAAGAACAGTGTTTGTGGATTCCTTGTGCTGCTGCAATGTTCTGTAGGGTTGTGTTTGCATCTGCATAACAGAGAGCAAACCAGGACTTAGAGGAAGGTGATGCTGTTCTAATACAAAATATTCAAAGATTAGGAAGGTATTATGATTTATCTGGTTTTTAAAGCATTTTAAAATGCTCACTACTCATTGCATCAGCCTTTCTGATGTTTTGCTCAGGCACAAGTTAAGGTTAAACAGAGATATATATGTTTCTGGTCACCGTGTCACTATTCTTACTCTCCATTTTTCTGTAAACTGAGTTTGCACGTTTTTCTGTATATTTTTATACCCATTTGTATAGAGAGGTAATTGGAAAAGGGGAGAGCTGTTCTCTGCAAAAACTCATAAAAAGAAAATAAGTCATGCAGCATCAAGAAGGAATTCTGTAGAGAATCAGCAATATAAAGGCCTTGAGCAAATCTAAACCTAAATTTCATCTATTGATGGTAAGGGGAAAGACAGTCCTCTAAGTTTCTTTTGTATAATATTGAAGGCTTTTTATTGGTCATAGAACCCTAAAGCATCTCAGTTGGCTTAAGGATATCTGCCTATAACACTGACCTGAATAAATAGCTGCATTCTCAAAGGAAGGAGTGAGATGAAGATTTCTTTTTTATAGGTGGTGAGTGAGGAAATAAACAGCAAAAAGGGATAAGTAGGTAAGGCAAAATACTCTATTATTTTCATAAATATGACTTCACAGTTATTTATTTTTATCTTGAGTGGAAGAGATATAATACTGATAATCTGGTGTCTGTTTGCGGGGACAGGAAATGATAAAGAGGAAGAACTTACTCAGCAAGCCAGGGCACTTACTGGTGGCTATCATTGCATCTGGTCTGACTGTTCCTCTGCCTCTACAGGCAGCCTGTCACATATCACTGACCTGATTCACAACATAGCAAAGCTCCCATTGAGGCTTCCTAGCCATCCCTTTCATTCAGGGCTGGATTGGCTGGAAGATTCTCAGCCCCAGCCTCTGCAACCTATCAAAACATGACCACCGAGACTGCCACCAGCCTGCTGTTCTGTCTTGGGTTTCAGCAGGTGGATCTTCTCAAATCCTGTGTGTTTTCACCTGCTACTCTCTACACTTGGAAACACTGCCTTTTTTTCTTCCTTGTGTTTATTCTTAAACCTGTCTTGATGAACCAGCTGGCTTCATAACTGTGTTGAGTAAAGATGGAAGGGCTGTGCAGTGCTCTGCCTCTGAGGGCTTTAGTTCTTGTCTCAGGTCTTGCTGTTCTTTTGCCTGAAGAGTATAAAATGTAATTTGAGTTTTTATATATTATTAAATTTTTATCTATAAATTACTGACCCATGGTAACTGTTTCTTACATATTCCATTTTCTCCTTTGATGCATTGTTTTTGTCACACTGAGGTGGGTAATGATGACTCAGCTTACTACTGTGATAATGCACTTAAAGCTTGGAAATCTGTCACTGATGGCATTTGAACACAGGTGCTATAAACCAGAGATGAAAATTTAAAGTATTTGCTGTCAAGCTATTTGTCTTAGAATTCTTCCATCTTCTGTTGTGGTTTCATAAAGTTTTGTGTACTACTGAATTGTTTGACAGACAAAGACAAATAGTTGTGTTTCAGCAACTCCATGATGCAGGACTTGCCCTCACAAAAGTAGGTGGTGGTCCTCAATTTGTAGTGCTGAAGGTGACCTATAAAATACTCTTGCTCATCAGGCCTTCCTACCAAAGCCTCAATATTGCAGGTGTTTTTATGGGCCTGGCATTTCTAGTCATAAAGCACAGTGGAACACAGACTGTTGATCACAATTAATGTATTATCTCTATGTTTTTTTCTTCTTTTTCACAGCCCTTCTGTATGCTACCATTTTTGGTAATGTGACAACCATATTTCAGCAAATGTACGCTAATACAAACAGATATCATGAAATGCTGAACAGTGTCCGGGACTTTTTAAAACTCTACCAGGTCCCTAAAGGACTGAGTGAACGTGTGATGGATTACATTGTTTCCACCTGGTCAATGTCCAGAGGAATAGATACTGAAAAGGTAAGTAAATTAAACTGCAAGGAAAGAAGTCACATCCTGAAAATATTCTATTAAAATAAACAGGAGGTACTGTCTTAGTAAAGAAGACAAATATTCTTTAAATAGTTCAAAGTAGTAGCTTCCCTTGATTTTAAACCTTCAAATACAGTATTTCACCTATTCCATTATACTGACATGTGCGAGGGGTAAAAGTATGTGTGTTCTGCTAGTGATATGGCATGAAGTTGTATAGAAATTATGAAGGAAAAAGCTTGATTTTAAGTAAATAAAGATGATAACTAAATAACAAATTCCAAATGAGGTTTTTTGTAATATTTCTGAAATGTGAGGTTGTTTGCAGCTCTGTGGTCCTGAAAACAAGGTAAATTTTTCTTTGCCTTTGTAGAATTTGAATGTAATATTCTGCGTGCAGGTTAAAGATATTAATGAAAGCTGAAAGTGTTTAATAATGTATTGTTTGAAATCAACCTTGTGTGAAACAAATGTTATAATTTTAAATCATTGAATTCACAAGTAAATTCCCATTGTGTCTTAAAAAAACAAATGGCCTTTCATCAGAACAAATTTACAAAAGCAACTACTTGCCTCTTTCATCTTAGTTGCCGACTTTTATGGAGATAGATATTGTTTTTCTTCTGCTTGTAAAGAGATGTGATTTGTGGGGCGGATCATTCAAGAAATCATACCAATGCTCTGGTCACTAGCCTTCAGGTTGGCAGCTTAATTTAATATTCTAAACTGTAGATGATGCAGTCAAAGAGCAAACAGTGTCATTTCTTCATAGCTGCTAGAGTGTTGTTATGAAGGAGTAGAACAGATGTGGCCTTGCACTGGGCTATCTGGAGACTGAATATCTTCAGCATATTTGCCATTTTTAGATCCCAGACCATGAATCTGTAAGCACTGTAGATTTCAGAAAGCAATGGTATTTTAGTGCTGGATAGTGTTGGTTAGGAGTTGTGTGGGGTTATGGATTTGAGGTAGGTACATTGGGGGAAGATAGAGAGACAACATCTGAGGACACATATTGTAGTGAGTGCTGCTGCTTTCATTCAGCCCCCATTACAAGTTCTTGTTGTCATTTTAACAAAACTACAAAAAAAAAACCATTTCTGTTTAAACATAAGGGGTTTTTAGCTTATCTTCAAAGTTCATTCTTGGCTTCCTCTGATAATGAGAGAAATGCTTTAAGAATAACCAAATCAAGCACAACACTTATCACTGTAGCCTTTGATAATTATCTTCATAAACTGAGAAGTCTCCAACTGATATGACACCAAAGAGCTTAATACAATGTTGTTTTTTAATAACTGGTGTGTTCATAGCTGAACTGCCACTAGCAATGACTGGTAAGCCAAGAACTCAGCTTTCACCTGCATAGCAAAAACCAGCAGGTGTAAGGCTGACTAATGTCTGTGCTAATCCATAAACTCCCAGGCCTGAGCTCTGTTGGTTTGATCCTTGAGTTTAACTTCTAGGATGTCAGGCAGTGACCAGAACATGTGTTGCTCGTGATATAGAACAGTGGTAGTTATGCTACTGTGTAAGGCAGTGCAGCTTCCTGCAGATGAGGAAGATATTTAAATGTGAATTTCGCACAGAACTGACCTTCTTACTATTTCATAGGCTACAAATTTGTCAGTTCAGTGTTAACTGCAGACATGCTAAGGAGTGAATAATCAGCTAAAAGCAAAGCCTGTAAGTCTAGAAAATGCCCATATAACAATATTTAACCAAGAGCTACTGAAAGATTCTAAAATTAATCCATAAAGATGTATTTCTTATCTCCCATACAAATGAAAGTCTTACCATTTGTCTGTAACTCTCAAACATCTTTAATCCACTTAATTTTTTTGAAGTCTGGAAACAACTTCTTTAAGTGAAGAATGGAAAATGGGTTATCTTCCTTTTGGATTGGAGAATCAATGGGTTTTTGGATAAGAGCATAATTTTAAGTAGTCTCTTTTATATTCAGGTTACTATTACAACAACCCTTTTTGTGTGTGATATTTAAGTAATGACATAGTGTGTGCAATTCCAGTAGTAAAATTTGGCAAGAATCTGCCAGTACAGAATGTTTTTGTTGCCAGAGTAAATGAGATAATTTAAAAGACAGCTATGGCAACTGCCTGTGTTTTATGTTAAATGTTGGTCTTGCTGCCTCAACCGATTTCTGTGAGCCTTGAGAACTGAGAATTGGCAGATTAAGCTGCTGCTGTGTGGGACAGCCAAGAAAGGTCAGCTGTGAGTACCCTACACTTATGCACTACAGAAATATATCTTTTTGGAACTAATATCTGTAATAACAGATCTGCTTGAAGGTGGGCCAAAAATAACAATATTGTTGTTAGTGACATTTGCCTTTGGAGTACCAAGCATAACATCTGGAACCAATGCCATGCACAGAATTATGAGCTTGTTTCTCTGCTCAGGTATTGCACAGAGCCCCATCGTAAGGTGTAGACATAGCCATAACACTTGCTGTTATGGAAAACTTTATGTTTTCCAGGAGTATTTGCATTGAGGTAGTCTTCTCTTACTGTCTAGGAAAAGACATGGAAGTAATTCTGAAGCTCAACCAGAGTGTTCCTTAATTGGATGGAATAGTTATTACTGAGAACATAAAAAAAGAAGCAGACTTAGGCTACTCATTGTTTTTCTCAAATAATACGTCCTGGATGTACTTCATCATAGACTATCCTCCAAGGATTTTTTCATCTCCAAGTTCTGTTCATGTTACATATTTCCAGTGGTTTTGCCAGGAATATTTAATCTGTACATGCAGTAGTAATTTTGTATTCTTTCCACTCAGCTGTCCATATTATGTTAAAAACCTTTAGAAATGGCCTTGACTGGTACCCGCTGTGCTATTATCAGTTCATATTCTCTTAAGAGCACACATCATGAATTGCTGTGAGGAACATTGCATTCAGATCAAAACTTGCCCAACATAGCATCGTATCTTAAAGTCCCTTTCTTGTGTAAACAAAAAACCTGTTGGTGCCACTGAGGAATAAATTTGAATACCTGCAATTCTCAATATTATGAGTTAATTAAACTTTAAATATCTTTTTTTGTTAGTTTTTTTGTTAAGGGGACTTGGATCATATAATTTGTGCAGGCTTTTCAAGAAATCTGTTTATCAAAAAAGTGTCCAATCCTCTAGAAACAATCCTTCAGGAAGCTTTTCTTCAACACTTTCTGTGCTGCTGTGTTTTTAGTTTCATCCTTGTAAAGACCCGAGGCCTTCTAGTAATTCAATATCCAGCAGATCATGTTGCTGAGGTGAAAAAAGTATTTTTCTTCAGGTACTATAAAGTAGACTAAGTTAGTATTGTGGCTTATGTGTATAAATAATATAAAAATAAATGTACAGACTGAGATTAGAAATTGTATAAGAAGGAGGAAAATAGTTCTTAAATCTTGCAAAGGAAACTAGCATTAATAAGCGTATGAAAGCTGTGCACAGAAATTGATTGCCTGATTTCCTTCTCAGGTTTTGCAGATTTGCCCTAAGGACATGAGAGCAGATATCTGTGTGCATCTGAACCGCAAAGTCTTCAAGGAGCACCCAGCCTTCAGGCTGGCAAGCGATGGGTGCCTTCGAGCACTTGCGATGGAATTTCAGACAGTGCACTGTGCTCCAGGAGACCTGATCTACCATGCTGGCGAGAGCGTTGACAGCCTTTGCTTTGTGGTTTCGGGGTCTTTGGAAGTAATCCAGGATGATGAAGTCGTTGCTATATTGGGTGAGTTTCAGAACTGATAATATGCATTGTACACAAATAGAGATGCATTCTTATAGCCCTACTCATTCGTTAAAAAGCTTCAATCAAGTTATGTTTACTACAGACTGGAGAGACATGGTTTATTGTCCCTCCTGTTCCACATGTGTAAATAGGAATTCCATGTCCAGATTGCTTCAACCCTGTTTCCTCTGTTCAATGGAAACTTCTCTTGAGCATTCGGGTCATTCTTGGCATTCTTCCTGTCTCGACACATCTCTTTTCATTAGAGATTCCATTTAGGACTCGGAAAACTTTTTTAGAAGTTCCTATCTTCCCTGTCTCCCTCCTACCCCATTAACAATCCACTTTTACTGGAAATCTTCCAAATAGGTTTAAGATCTCATGTTGAAATAATAGTTATCTATTTTAAAGTAATTTAAAAAATTTAGAGCTGATTTGTGTTAACTTGGAATGGCAGCTTTGGGTTGGAGGCATTAAAAGAAGCTGATAGTGGTGTGAACAACATTCTGAGGCAAAGCTAAGGGAAAGGAGTGGGATAATCCCATAGATATAGATATAGATGAGTCATGGCTGGAGCATTAAGGAGGTGATACTTATAATTTGATTTTGCCATACCCTTTTGTGATAAGGTGAATTCTCATGTTACCTGTCACTCACAGCAGCCTGGAAAAAAAAGAAGAAAACCTCTTACTAATCTCACTTTTTCTGAACACATATACCCAACTGTCCTGAGAGGAATGTCTACTGAAAAATGAAGGAGGTATAAATACAATGAGTTTAATTTTTGTCTATTTCTGAACAGGATTGCATGTATAGTGTAGGGTGAATTTAGTGTCCTGGGGAATCAAGTTGGTAATATTTGCTGCCACACAAGAAACTAAAAAAGGTGAAAAGTTGGAGGATAACTCATTCTTTTTTTTATTTCTGGAATCACCTGTGCTGTTCAGTGCTGTATGATACTAGCAATTTCTCTTTGTCTAAGCTGCTCATCAAGAACTTCCTACATTTTGCCCTGTTGAACTCTCATGAATTAACATGGCAAATGTAGAACAAACTAAGACCTCTGTCTGTGTCCCCTAATGCCACCATTTGAGGTCACCACAAGAAGAACACCTCCAAATGTCTTGCTGGTCTGTTGGAGTATAGGTAAAAGGCACTGAGATAGAATTTTTTTAAAACATGTCCTTTAAAGATAACAATTTTCTCCTCATCTTTACTGGTAACTTCCACATTCTATCGTAACACTCACTTTCAAAAGCAGCCTAGATTACTTGAGAAATCAATGTTATGGAAACCTAATCTCTGCTGTTGCAGAGTGATGGCTACAGAAATGAGCTGATCCCCTGGTATCTGGATGAATAGAAGTGTTTAGTTGTTTCTGTTCTTCTTGCGTGGTAACTATTGATCCTCTTCCCTCCACAACTTGTTTTAAAATTTTTTTTTTAAATTTGGTGTCAGTTCTTTTTCTCGCACAAAAGCTGATGAACTCTGTCATTTTCTTTGTGACTACTGTAAGTGATAAGTAAAATGAGGTGGGATTTGTTTGTGATTCTGTGATATTTTATTTTGGATTTGCATCAATTTTTGTGTTTCTGGATAAAAGAATCCCTTTCCTTCCACATATGTGCCTACCTTCCTCCCCCAGGCTGTGAAGTCTTCTGTTGGAGCTTTCTCTATCCTTCCATCTATCAGTTGATAAGAAATTATGTGTTTAACTAAGTTTTTCACTGTTCTAAATAAATTGGACTTTCTTCTCCTTCTGCATTGTGTAATTTAACCACCACATTACGGTAGGATGCCTCAGGAGATGGGTCAGGGTTTCCTACCTAACTTCTTTGTACTTTCAGTTTTCTTATTGGTAGAATAACAATGTTTTAATTTTCGTGGGGTTTGGGTTTTTTTTGGGTGGTTGGATTACTTTGGTTGTTGTTGTTTTTTAATTTCATAATTAACTAAATTTTTCTTGATGAAAGTATACCAGATAAAATGAGGTGCTAAAAGGAAAAAAGTACACTGTAAAAGAAATGTGATTGTTGCTGATCACTCAGCCACAACAGCCTATGTAACAGCAAACCACGTGAGGATTTCTAGAGGGTAATTTTAGTTAATAAATATGTTGGACAGATTGTAATCTTCTTTCAGGCATTCTTGAGATAAAAATGAAAAAAATAAATGCATAAATGATTCAAGGTGAATTATTTGCTCAGCTTCAGTTGTCATGAAACAAAGCATTCTTTGCAGTTTGCAATGTAGCCTGTATCTTCCTTACACTAGAGAAATGAATTGTATTCCTAAATTAGTCTGTGTGACTGCTGTACAGCATTACATAAACCAAAGGCAAACTACACTTAATCCTGATAGGATTCAATTCATATGTGGTGTTTTTAAATTCTGAAATCATTTAACCTTGTGGACTAGCGTATAAAAGTGTTTTGTGTACCCCTGAATGTATTGTGTACGGTTACATAATATCCTTCCAAATCAATTCCACGTAATACCCCAGAGACAGGTATATTCTCAGTTCAGGCTTATGTTGTTATAAGAAAGCACTGACTTTGATTGACTTGGATTAATACAAGTACTGAGATGGAAGAAGTTGCACACAGACAGCAGTAAAAAATGTGGGGTTTTTTTGTGTGTGTGTGTATCCCCATTATTATTGCCTTCCTTCCCCATTAGTCTGATTTAAATACAAACACAATAAATTAAAAAAAACCCTTTGCTTGCAGTAAAAACTTTAAAGACATTGACACATTTTGTATAACATTTAGTTTGTTGGAATGAAAGACTTATTTATTTTAATTCCATGCAAAATTTCTGCTAAAATATAGAGATTACTGATGTTTATGGAACACAACCTTTGGATTTGATGTGTCAAAGAAATAAAACCAAAATTATAAAAAATTGTCTTTAAGCCAGGTGATTGATTCATTTGTGATTCATTCTAATACAAATGGGTCAGAAAAAGAAAACTTAGCAAGAAAAGCCACTGTATTACTATGTTTTTCTATGTTAACACGTAAGTATGAGAGTGAGATTATGTAAAAGGGAAGTTTAGCTAGTGGGAAGCTGTTTGGATGAAATACAATTTTTCTTAATGTAGTTCTCTGTTCTTCCCTTTACACCATTGTTATTGCGTGGGATGGAGTGCTGATGTACACTCAGCATGTTGTGGAAGAAAGAGACAATCACATAGTCACTGCCCCTGAAAAGAACTGAGTGAAGCACAGGTCATGCATGACTTCATTAAGAAACTCTTTTCAACTTGGCTTTGCTTTTAACTTTTCTAAGCCTTCCACTTGGCCTGATGCTGCTTTATCCACCTGAGACTGACAGAATCTCCTTGAACTACCCTTACTTAAAGACTTACCCATTTATCCAAATGTGGTTAGAGAAAATGGGCTGGATTTCTGCTGTGAAAAACAATAAAGTATTTTTGTGTTCTTCATTTGGAAGCTCTAGTTTTTGTGCTTTGGAGCAGACCATTCAGGCTAAGCCACTGACCATCTGAAAACCTGACCTTATTGCAGGTCTTCGAAAAGTTAAAATCTACTCACACTCAGGAGATTGGCTAAATGTTAATTTAGCAAGTAACTTCTTAAAAATATTCCTTGTGGCTGTGGTCTGGGCAGAGACCATAAGGTCTGACTGCAGCTTTATTTGGAATATACAGGGGTAAAGGGATTGTAGTAGAGATGTGAAATAAGCTTACATGTCTAATTGTTGTTTCTTAATTTAAAGAAGCTTCAAGTCCCAAACTGTCTTTGTCGTAGGGTTAAAAATGAAAGTAAAAACGATCTGTGTTCCAACTGCGTGGGATGATGGCGGGGGGGG
>VYZS01007536.1:51154-68807 GCA_013400695.1 Neodrepanis coruscans | reverse complement strand
TTTTTTTTTTTTTTCTTTTCTCTTCACAGCTCCTTGGAGAATTGGAAAAGGACCCCAAGCTTGTTTACCATATCGGTCTCACTCCTGCCAAATTGCCAGACCTGGTTGAAAACAATCCTTTAGTAGCTATAGAAATGTTGCTGAAACTAATGCAGTCAAGTCAAATAACAGAGTATTTTTCTGTCTTGGTCAACATGGACATGTCCTTACATTCAATGGAAGTTGTAAATAGGTGAGTACCATCTCAAATCTGACAAAGTTTTCTTAAGTTGTATTTTGTAAAACAAATAAGTGAACAGTTATTAACATGTTATTAACAGTTATTAAATGATTGTCAGGCTGCTGCAGGGCTATATTTAGACAAATTCCAAACACTACCAAAAGTAACAGGAATAGAAGAAACAGATAATCAAGTTACAGTGAAGGAAAAGAGACTATTTATACAAAAAACTATTATTCCCTTTTCGATTTCTTTATCCTGTTTATGTTGAATTTTTTTTTTTAATACTCTTTTAATAATAAGACTCTGTGTGCTCTGATTAATCCTGCAGAGGAAGAGTGTGCTGTGGATTTGTTGCTTTTTATGACTGCTGGACTGTTTTCTTTCATAAAGGCTTTACTTCTTTTCCTGTAGTTCCTTATCGGGAGTGCCAGTAGTTTAAGAAAAAAACCTCTTCTTTTAGTCCAGACTAAGTTTTTATATAGTTGTGGGCTGGTATTGAAGAATTGAACCTTTCAAACATCTTCAGTGCTAAGTTGAGAGAACGCTGCCAAGTTTTAAGTTGCTTTTTACAGCCTTGCTGTATTTTAAAACAGCAAGTTTTAATTACATTACAACTGTAATGTTAGCAGCTTCCTATTACCAGCAGCAAAATTGCAACAGGAAAAACCCCCTCACAATTTCCCAGGAGAAAGGTGGGATGTGGTGGTATATATTACATTTTTAAAAATTAGTTACAATTTTATAAATGCTTTAATTAAAATTAATATTTTTATTAGTTATTTATAACATACTGTATTACATATGGTAAACAGCAAATTTCTTGCACAGGTGCTTTGCTAGTTAATCTTTCAGTTCCTGCTCCAAGAATGGAGAGGCTTTTTTTCTTTAGAAAATACGGTGTTACTCTCTAATATTAGCAAAGTGTTTCTACTTTGATAAGAATAGGGAAATACACGTCCTTTTGTGCATAACTTCATCTGATAACTGTTGATAACGACTAGAAAATTATTACATTGTTTGATGCATTGAGCTCAAAACAATATTTAAAACTATGTCACTTAAGAGAGTCTGTCTCTGCAATCTCTAATATGTCTAAATGTTTTCTTGAGACCTCAGGTTAATATACAAATTCCACTAGCAAGGAGATGTTCTATGTTCAGGAAGCTGCAGGTTTCATTCGTGATGTGCAAAATGACCAGTTACTGAATGTGTTTGGTTTTGAACTGTGGTGACTGTCAGCTCCCCTCACAGGTCACAAGAATTCGTGTTCTTTTCTCATACCTAAAATTAAGCCTCCTGTCTGGCTTCTGTCTTTTCTTCCAGCTGAGGGAGCGGTTATGTTTTATTAGGACATCTGGAAATGTTCATTTTGATTCTTCTTGAGGCATGTCTGAGTGGGAGATAGAAGACTACAGTGGGACAAAGGGCAGCTGTTGCGAGATGCAAACAGTTAATTCCACGTGACTAATCTGCTTAATCACAACTTGCATTCTTGATGCAGCTTAAGTGAACAGAAGGTGTTATTGTTAAATAGCCACCCTGCTATTCATGCCCTGTTTTCATGGAGAATAACTTCTCCATATAGATACAACCCATTTTCTTAACAGAATGCTGGCCCCTTCAACAGGAAAACTTCTCACAAATTCACACAAACTACGGAAGTACCTCTCTCTTATTTTATTCCATTTCTTGGCAATTACTGAATGTGAGCTACCAAATCTGCTTTCTTCAACAGTCTCTTTGCAGCAAGGTCAAATTGTTTCTTTCCTCAAATGATATTTAAGGTGAATATTCGCAATAAATCCCTTCCTACTGGTGGAGACTGACAGCAATTACTGCCCTGAAGGTTCAGGATAGCTACACTACCAGGCATACTTGTTCTCCCACAGCTTAGCTACCAAAGAAACAACTTCTGCCAAGTGACTGTTGGTGCAATCAGGGAGACATTGATTTTTAAGTGAAATAAGACAAAAAATTGAAACTAAATTCATGCACTTTTTCCCCTATTGCCCCCACTTCACTACTTGAGATAGGACTGATTGGAGTTACTTGGGTCAAATTCTTTTAAAACCTTGTGGCAGTTCTACATTTAGTGTATATTATCTTAAAGGAGCTGTACTGCTTTCAGTTAAGAAAAGTGGTAATTCAAACACATTGGTAGTATTGGTAGTTAGAACATAAATAGGTGTGCTTTGCTGTTAACTCTTTGATGCAAAATACCATTCTTTGATGCAATTTTTGTCCAATTCTTCTGCAGTAAGAAGCTTGTGAGATTATTGTGCATCCTCAGTCTAGTTAACTTTGTCATCTAGTCAGAGTCTCGTATTTGAACTGTATTACTCCAGATACTAGGACTAAAACTTACAGCTGAAGGAACTAAGGAAACATCTTTTGCAGTAAAAAAAGGAGTTATTCCAGTTGTATACTTAAGGAAGGATTTTGGCATCTAGAACCAGTACATGAAATTGAAATATGAATAAGCCAAATAGTATTGCAGTGCTTATTGCAGAAGAGTCTTGGTACTCAGACAGCTGGAGGGCCTTATTGTAAATTGGAAACTAGTGTCAGTGACTCATTTGTGCAATGTTTGTGGGTGTATCAGATATACCAGAAACTAATCTAACTCAGCTTCTGTACTGTGTCAAAGTTAAAGTAAATTTTGGGCTTGGTGAAGAGAAATTTAAATGGGTAGAAATGTCTGTGGAAGCTGTCAAAAATATGACAGGAGTGGGACTAAAATCAGAGGTCTAACTCAATTGGTTTGCAACAGAACCACTAGAGTTATAAACCATGATTCATAAGCCACTGGATATTTTTTATTTGAACAGGCTTACTACAGCAGTTGATCTCCCACCTGAATTTATACATCTTTATATCTCCAATTGTATCTCCACCTGTGAACAGATTAAAGACAAATATATGCAGGTGAGTACTTGAATGAATTAGTTTGTAAAAAGTGTCCCATATATTGCTCCGTGTACTATGTGCTGTGATTTTATAAGGCTGATAGCATTAAGTTATTTGATGTTACTGCTGCTTTATTTCAATGGCATTTTTTTTCTAACACATTATGCAGTTCTTTATAGTGTTTAACAGATGGTTCTTCACTTTTTTATAAGACTTCGCAGGTAATTACTGTTCCCTGTTTTTCTGTAGACATCATACATTTCTTCCTGTCAAAACTGCAGTTTAATGTGATGGGGGTTCTTACATTCTAAAGATTTATCTGTCACCCAACCTTTTTTTCACCCCCAAAATTAGTTTTCCTTCTGCTTGGTTTTAAGCTTCAAGGGTTTTTTTCTATACAAGGGTAAATGACACTTCCTGACCTCTGAGGTGATGTTACAAAACTCACATGGAAGTCTCACTCTTCAATCATGACCTATAACAGCAGATCTCCTCAAAGACCTAAACCACTTTTGTTTTCCTGACACCATACTCTGCTTCCCAAGCCTGTTATATTTCCTCAGAACCAGCATGCAAGTTGCAGCCATTTTAAGGATCCCTGACTGGGGAGTCAGGGGAAGCCTGGGGAGGTGTCCACACCTTTGGCATGCAGGGTTGTCGGCATGCTGTGTGAGGTACTTCCTTCTCTCCTAAACCAATCTGTTGGTTTCACCAAGTGCCCAGTAGAACTTTGTTTTCTTGGATACCTTATTGGTGAAAAGCAGTTCCATGTTCAGTTTACTCGAGGCTATGTGAATGTTGACCAAGTCCCACCTCAGCTTTTTCCTTTCAAAACTGAAGGATTGCAACCTCTTTATTCTCTTGCAGCAAGACAGCTGTTCCTTTCCCTTCAGCTTTTTTGGTGTCCTTCTCTAGTGCTTTCTCCACTTTACTGTATCCTTAAACTACAGAGACAAAACTTTGTGCAGTACACAGGGTAGGGTTGCAGTGGGGTTTGAGATGGCAGCAACCCCTCTCTGCATTGTTCTCAACACCCTTCCATATGATGACTAACCATTTATTGTCTTTTGGTGGCTTCTGATGCTTCTCTGCTTTGGGACTCTGCCAGATACATGAGTGACTTGAACCTGTGACCTGCTGAATAGCATCTGTGCCTATTGCATTTGGCAGTGGAATAGGAAAATAGCAGCAGACTGGGCATATCCTCAGCTGCAGCCCAGGAGTGGGACACTGCAGAAAGGGGCTGCTGAGAGCACACAGCTGCTGTGCTTCAGGCACCCAGGGGACAAAAGGAACACATACTGATCACTAAGTGATCTAAGGCATGCAGAGCTTTTGAGATTTTAACAGTTTTTAGTGTGTGTGAGGCCTCAAAGACACAAGACGTTTGTTTGAAAAGCATGGTACAAAACTACTGTTGAAAATGATCCTCGGAGACTGGGAGTCAGACAGTATTTTTCATTTGTTCTTTTGCTCCAAGTTTCATGTTTTTCAGTTAATAAAATTACTCTTGTAACTACTTCTTTAGTTGCAGAGAAAGCATGTAATGCCTTTTGATTGCAGTGGAGGAAATCAGTTGTTCAGTTTCTGAGTTCTCTTGTTACAGATAGCAAATTCTGCAGTAGTAAGCTCAGTTCCTGGAAAAATAGCTGTTAGCTTATTTGTAGTGTCAAATAATCTGAAATACTTTGGTCACTTGATAGATTTATCAAGTCCCTCAGTTCTGTCTGATAAATATTGTTCATGTATATAGTTGCTTTTAGAGAAAGGTTTGGGTTCAACTCTTTCTCACAATATGAAATATGAGACCACTTTTAACAATGAAGATCTGCTTTTGTCCTTGGGGAAGAATGTGCTCTGTGTAAAGCAGATGGTTAGTGATTGCATCTGTGTATGACAAATTGTAGGTGCCAGTTCGTAGGCCTCCAATTCCAACTCCCAGTGTGCTCTTTTAGGTGTTACCTAAGAAGTGCTTAAGAAGGAGGAACACTTCCAAGATCACTTCTTTTCACTGGCTTAGGCAGAAAATAGCCATGAGCTTTGAGGCATGTTCCTTGGATTAGGTGTCCTTGGAACTCTTTGCCTTCTAAGATAGAGCAAGAGGGTCATCTGCTAATTCAGCAACAGAGCACTTTCCATGAAGGAAGTTTGGAATCAGTTCTGTTGCTGTCCCTTCCCATCTGAAGTGCCTTGATCATGTAGTGATAGAAATTTTGAGATGTAAAGCTTGCTCATTTTTTCTTTATGGTGTTACTGTAGAAAGTGAGACTAAGCAAGACCCTAATGATGACAACATCTTATGATCCCTGCTCTCTGCCTTTGTTCAGAGATTACATAATAAATTAAGTACATTGTATAGATTGGTCTGATGCTTAATTTGTGCATGGGATTAATCTTGAGGAGCTCATGTATCCAAAAGTACAGAACTATAAAGCAGAAGAACCAATTTTTAAAATATATTAGTAGTGTGGGAAATGGAAGAGTAGGGGCAGCACATACAAAGCTAAGTACAAGATAACTAATGAAGCTGAACTGCTCCTGAAATGCCTCACTGGTACTGCTGTGGGACAACAGTCCTTTAATTGACTTGCAAAGATTTATTTGGATTATGAAACCATATCTCTTCTGTTTCAGAATCGCCTGGTACGTCTCGTTTGTGTCTTTCTTCAGTCTTTAATCAGAAACAAAATTATTAATGTACAGGACTTATTTATAGAAGTGCAAGCATTCTGTATTGAGTTCAGTCGGATACGAGAAGCAGCTGGCCTCTTCAGATTGCTGAAGACACTAGACACAGGAGAAAATCCCTCGGAAACAAAAACTTCAAAATAGAGTGACTGTGTCACTGGCAAAAAAACCCCTCTTGCCAGCATTCTATACCAATTAATTGTATATTTTAAACTTAAATCCCTGGAATAATTATGTAATACATTATAAATAGCATTTTATGCATTTAAACAATAAATAAGGATTTTTCTGATACATGTGTTTGAGTTTGTGAAATGTGTTAGGCCTTGTACTGTTTTTGACTATGGTTAAATTTTGTTACGTCATATGTATGTCCTGAGATTCAGGCTCTAATTCCAGAGAGAATATAAATGATACTTAGCATTTCACAGCAAATTTAAGTATTGATCTGCCACTTGCTGTCTTTGTGTCCAAAACTGTATATAACTAAAGTCAACTTGTATCAAGGTAAGCAACTTCCTTTTTTACCCTTTGTTCACTGTGTAAGGCCTTCTGGGAGCTGGATACAACTCCTAACAGTGCATGGTGGTTTTGGTGAGTAACGAAAAGTCTGTCTTGATGTCTAGAAACAGCTAAAGGCTTATCTTTACATGGCAGAAATGAAGTGTTGGGTGTTGTGGCCTCAGAGTTGTACTCTCTCTTTTCAAGATCCCTGAATATTTCCAGAACCGTGGCAGCAGTAGCTGAAATACCACACCTACTTCCTGCTTGTAAGAAAGTTCACTGAGGGAAGATGGTTCCATTTCTTTCATAAAAATTCAAGGCATGAGCCTCTCTTTGCACTTCCAAACTTGCATAGGCAGCTCTGTTGCTACCAAAGTTAAAAGAGTCTCTTCCTCCTAAAGCATAGCAGGAGAGTACCATTCACAGGTTAAATGCCAGGTGTTGAGGAAACTGGGTGAGGAGTTGTTGTGGGGTGAAGCTAAAACTGGTCATTTTTCCCCATCTCCGGCGAGCGGGGGGCGGGGCCGCCCTCTCCCCAGGCCATGACGGGCAGGGACAGGGCCGGTCCCCAGCATGGCTGCATTCCCTGCCTGCAGCATGGGTGCGGTGGCCCCCTCCCCCCACTGTGTTAACGCCGGGTGGCGTGGCCGTCCTTGGAGTTCGGCACTGCCGCCGTGGTGCCGGTGGCCGCGGCCGGGGCACTGAGGCCGCAGCCATGATCGGTCTGCACTTCCGGCCCGTGCAGGCTAGCGTTGCTTCCGGCCGGCCCGCCACGGGAGCTGCCGCGTGGCTGGCCTGGCACATGCGGCTGGGTCGGCGCGGGTTGGGGTGGCCCAGAGGAAGTGCCGGGACCTCCCAGGACACCATGCGGGGCCACGGGGGGACCCACGCTTCCGGCCCATCCCAGCACTTCCGTGTGCATGCAGGGCCTTACTTGGGGCGGGGCCTGGGCACTAATCATCCAATCGGAGAAAGGCTGGCCCCCTGGGGGCCATCTGCGCATGCGCAAAGAGGGGTCCCCTATGAAAAGGTGAGAGCGGACGCCATTTGCCTCTTTCTGCCCTGAACATGGCCGCGGCAACATCGCTCCTCGTCTCCGCGCCGAGACTAGCCTTCACGTGTGGATGGATCAGTGACTCAGCAGCGGCAGCCCGGTGTGGTATTTCCTGGGGGTCAACTGTTTCTCGGGGTTGCGTTTCTTGTGATATTCCTGGGGGGTGGACTGTTTTTGGAGTCACATTTCTACGCGCTTTCCCGCGCTGAGTCCTGCCACCCGTGGGCGGGCGGATTAGCAATTTCAGTAGCCATAGCCCAGTTTAAAGACCACATCTTTCCATCAGCACTGAAATTCCTTCCCGGGATTGGGGAAGGGAGGGGGAGGGGGGCTCACGATTTCTAACTGTCTGAGTGTTTTTCTTCAGAAAGCCGAGCGGAGGCTTGGCGCTACTGTAGGGTCCTCAGGTCGGCCGCGGAACCCTGGGAGAGCTGAGGTCGCGGTCCTTCTCTAATTATTCTGGTGTCTCTTCCGGAGCCCCCAGCAGAAAACCAGCGCTATCCTAGGGTTTTCCCATCCCAACACGGGGTCTAGGAGAGCTTAATTTGTCTGGTTTTGCACTTTATTGTCAGTTTTCTGTGTGTGTGAAATAAACTGTTGTTACTTGTGTGTTTTCTTTTTGGGTGTGTGTGGCTTCTCTTGGACATCTCTTGTCAGTACCACACTTCCCAGTGGTAAAACCACGACAGGAGTCCACTAAACTATTCTTTTAAGATGATAGTGGAATAGCTGCTGTTATTCTAGCCCTGGAACTGAAGAGGAAAATAAACCTGAAAAGCTGGTTAGTTCTAATTTAATGCTGCTTGATATAGCTGTTTTAAATCTGCATCTGTTTCTCGAATTTTTAGGAAGTACAAGATCAATAAGGCAAGGTTAAGACTGTCTTTTGACTTTCTCTTTCCAAGTAATTTAAATTGCAAAATTGCTTGGATTGAAAATCCTGTCAATCTCATGTAGCGCAAGTTTTTGGTAAATACTCCTGAGAAGTCTGCTGTCATCATTAGCAGTTAAGACTTGTGCAGCTTCCCAAACTTACAACATATCAAGCCAACTAAAGTAGCACTTAAACTCTGTTCAATGGTAGACATTCCTTCTAAAACCCACATTTGCAATGAGGCATTTTCATCAGCAAGAGTTAACAGAGCTTGTGCTCTAAATCTGTAATCCAGTGTTTCATATCTACTCAAGCCAAATTTAACTGTCTTCTGTACTAACACCCCTCTTTAAAAACATATTTTAAGACTACTGAAACTTAGTATTACAGCTTAGACAAAGTAACATACTCCAATATAAAACTGACTACTGCTGGTTCAGGGCACTGCTATCTACCTTATGAGTTGCAGAACTACTTCAAAAGAACTTAAGCCTTGCCATGCCCAAAAAGAAGTTGCTGCTGTGATACTACAGCAAAAACCTTGATGTTCTGCATCTTTCAAGTATTTGCTTGAGTTGTACTGATGTACACATGTCCCTGATCCCTGAATTTGACCTATAAAAGTTAGCAAGAAAGTTTTATGATTTTATTATAGGTATGTCTGCAATATAATAATTTCAGAGCCCTGGGCATTGACCAGAACATTCAAACTTGTGACAAAGTTTTCTGTGTGCTTCTAGTATTGTTTACTTGTTAGGAGGGGAGGTGAGCTGAGCCCTGCTTTCCCAAATTTGTATTTGTATTTACATAGCAAGGTTGTGGTACTGGGGAGGTGGAGGGTGGCCTTTGTGAGGAGAGGCTGAGGCTGCCCTGTGTCAGACCCAGCTAGGACAAGGTGGCACAGCCAAGCCACTCAGTCAGGCTGGTGTCAGCTCTGTGATAACCCTGGAGACATCTTCACCTTATGGCATCCTCTGATCCACACTGGAGCAACAACAAAAGAAGTGCAGCCTGTAAGAGGGAGCTCATGAGAGAGCAGGGAAAAAGGGGGAGGAGGGGACAGCAGAAGCCGAGTGTTACAGGCTGATCACCACACCCTTCCTTCCTCATCGTCCTGACACTACTCCCATAGAAGGGAGTCAGGAGTCAAGTAGAGCATAGTAGGGTAGTTTTAGTTTTCTATTTTTCACTATCCTACTCTAAAACTGATTTATTGTCACTTAAAAGTAATCTAAGTCAAATTTGTTTTGCCTGTGAGAGTAACAAGCAACTGTTTCTTATCTCGACTTGTGAGTTCTTCTGTCTTATTTTTCCCATCCTCAATAGGACAGCAGCTGGCCAAGGTAAACCTACCTCACTCATATATTGGATACATAGGGATAGTGCCACATGCTGGAGATGTCTCCCTTCATACTCAACATGAAGTTAAGCTTGTTTTGTGCTGCTAGTGCTGAGTGTCTCAGTGTAGCAAGGAAAACAAATGCCTCGCACTTCTCAGACATTGCTTTTTAAAAGGTCTGTATAATTTATTAAGGAATTTGAGCATTTAGCCATTAAGTTACAACAACAATGCATAACTTGACATCTTACAATTGTACATACACAATGGAAAAGACACTGAGTCATTACAAGGTTACAATATAGGACAATTGTGAGTAACTGTTGACAGACAAGCAAATTCAAATGGTTCGTTGCAGGTATGTTTATAATAGAAGCAACTGGCTTCAAAGTTTTGGACTTGAGTTTCAGACTAACAAAATGATGGTAACTCAAAATTATCTTGCTCTTCTGAATTAAGGATATGCTCATTTAAAAATGTGGTATCATTACTGTATTTGAGACAGTGAAAAGTAGCTTCAGGTCCAATGAAGTATAATGGACAGTCCCAGGCAATGCACTCTTCACACAAACACATGCAATTATAGACATTTTACTTTTAAAACTTTTTTCAAATCAAGTTTTGCAATACAGCAGGATATCTGAGGAGAGAGATCAGGACCCATACCGAAAAAAACCAAAAGCCTTCAGCTTGATTTGTGCATGTTTATTCTACAATTCCAATTCCCAAATCTTCATATATCACCTGTGAAAAAAAAAAGAACACATCCAGTAAAGACCAGTCTCAAGGACATGTTACAATTTTTACAAGCATTCTGGTTTTAAAAAAATGATGCTGCCATATTCAACTGTCATTTACCATGGCCCTATTAAAAAACTGCATCTCAGCTTATCCAAGGGGAGTCTTGCTCTCCCCTCTTCCACCCCCACTCCTCATCCCTTCAGCCCAGCTCTAAAACTGTTAATTGCACAGTAAGGATCTTCCGTTTCCTAGCTTGTCAAAATACAGCCTTGAGAGATTTAATTTTCTGCCACTTAAGAGTATGTGATAAACTACTTCAGCCTAATCTAAATGTGAGACACAACAACGTTAAAGCAGAAAGGGAAGACTAGAAAGGGCCACTCTTATCTCTTCTTGCAACAGCAAGCTATTAACTCAGTCCAAGGCCTTGTGCCAGATCTCACCCAGCCTGGTGACTGAATGGAGACACACAGAACAGAGCAATCCCTTGTCAAGATGCCAGCAAAATCTCATTCAACCAGCAGTCACCACCAGCAACTCCATTCCCTCCAGGTTACCCTCAGGAGCCATTTCCAGCTGACTTCTCTACTAGATTTCAGTTCCACCTCCCTTTGTAGAGTTGCAGTCAGTACATTTTTACTGATCTCACTATGCTCATCCAAACACTGCATTAATTGCCAAGTGTTGTAAATGAAAACTATAATGAAAACTATGTCTTCAACCTCTTCACTCAAACAAAAAGATCCCATTCCTTCCCCCCCCCCCCCCCCCCCCCCCCACATTGTCTCTTCCCTCNTCGAAACAAACAACAAACATCCAAAAGCTAACAACCCCTCCAAAATCCCCATCTATCACATGATCAACATTACTGGCTTGGTTCAGGGTGCTAAAAGCTCTGCTGAGCAGCAGTTCCCAGTTCGGCGTGTGGGATGTTGATGTGTAACAACATGGTTTTATTACATATTGTGGCAACAACTGCAAAAATATTCCACAAACTCAGAATGCCATCCTTAACCTACTGGTGTGTGCTTTGAAGTACAGCTGGTATTCCTAACAGCAGCTGAATATGTAGTTTGTCTAGGCAGAAGTTATGCTTTTATGGGACAGGCAAATTATTGATCCAACCTGATGTGTTGTATCTGTTGCCATTGTAATGTAAAACCAACACCTTGCACTTCTCATTGGCTTTATCAAAAGCAGCAAGTGCAGATACTGCCAATGCCTCTGCCTCATCCACAGGGCAAAGGATGTGGGGGAACCAACACTGCACACTTACTGGGCTCCTCTCTGCACAACTACGACTGGCTGGTCTTACAGAAAGCTTAGCAGGATAGGCAGAAAACCTGAATGACCATTCCCAAACCAATAAGTAATTAAAAAAACAGCTCTACACATTTCACAAAGTTGTGGCAATGGTGTTTCTCTGTGCCAGTAACACCATGGCACAGGACCAGAATTCCCAAAGTGTTAACAGCCCAGCTTTGGCAGGAATATACTGGTACCCAATTTATTAAGTCGGCATGGATTAAAAGCATTATCACTGTAGTTAAATTATCCAACAACTCCTCTGGCCTACCTCCAGAATCTAGCCCTAATTACAGGACCACATTCAGATCCGAGGTGGGGGCTGAGGAGCAGGGAAAAGAAGTTACTGCTATTCTATCAAAATTCTCCAGTACATGAAATGAATCTGCTCCAAGCATTGCTTAAGAGCCAAAGAAGAACCCACTCTAGAGGTCCTTAGTAAATGAAATTTCAAACTTTCTAGTTAAATTGGTACTGTAAGTAATAAAACTCAACATGCTTTTAGATCTGAAATGTCTGTGGATCATTTTTGCTTGCTGAAAGCCAGTTTAAATGGCTATTTACTATGTTTTTTTACCATTTGTCACTTGTAGACTAATACTAATAAACTAAAATTTCTGAACAAAGAGGGACCTCTAATTTTAAGACACCAGTCCATTTTGACATGTTCACAGTTCCTTAAAAAACCCAAACAAAACAATCACTTAACTTCACAAATTTTCTCCCTAACAGAGAGACATCAGAACTAACAAAGCCGTATCAATTATCACAACACTAATAAAACTTATCCCACAACAAACAGCATCCCCCAGTCTTGCTAGGTATTTTTCCCAAATGATTTATTCAGCATTGCCATTAAGGGGCTTTAGGCTTCTTGTACAATCATACCACACAAATGCCTCTAGTAAGAAATTTTCTGCCTGATTACAGCAAAATCTGACAAAGGGACAGAGGACTCCAAGACAAGTTCCTGCATATTTTATGAAAAATGTGCAGCTAGGAAGAGAAAAGGGATCAGAGCAGTGGGAGGCAGCAGGAACCCACAGCATACGCTGCATCAGCTCCCACACTAGGCAGGACATGGCCCAAGCAGAAGAGGTAGATTATAGATTCCCCAAATGGTAGGGAAAGAAGTCAGAGAGCACCTACCCTACAAAAATCATTCATGGAGAGGGTGAAAAAAACCTCTAGTTCTGACCTTTATACAAACTTCTGGTAGATAAAGTGCTAGAAGCTAGAAATACCAATTTGATGCAACACCGTGAGGGTCCAGATCAGCAAAGCCCGTGAACCTGTACTTACCCCTACAGCTCCCTACATTTGTTTGTCTAAATGTGTTAGATGAGCTGTAACAGCAGGTCATGTGCTTCACATTTCTAATCTTCTCTTGCTACTGTTTTAAACTCCCTAGATTGTCTCTTTCCTGCCCTATGCTTTTTATCCCACCTCTCTTTTTGCTAACGCACATCAGCGTTTTGACTGAGGTCAGACTAATGATTCGCTTCAGTTTATTTTTGTCATTGTGCTTCCAAGGAGAGCAAACTGCTTGCTGGAGGCACTGCAATTCGGCCTTTTATTGTCATCATTCCTCAGCAGCACAGCTGGCCTTATAAGACCTAACTATATTAAAGATCAATTATGCACAAACCACTTTGACTGAAACAACTGTAACTACCCTTGTGAAAGGCTGAAGTGGAACTGTTGCAATGCTGGCATTAGAAACAGACCACAGCAATCTTCGAAATCAGGTATTTTTCTAAGTCAGCCCTCTTCAATTGTATAAGCACACTTTTCAGTTTGCAGGTCCTTTAGCTTTTCTCCCAGCTTTCTGTCTCAGATTTGATTCTAAGAAAAGCTTTTGGTTTTATAGGCATTACATACAAGCTCAAGTACTTACCACATTTCTCCTCTCCAGAATGAATACTGTGCTGTAGGTATCAGCAAGACACAATCCACAGACTGACAACACTTCTCTTGGTAACTTCTCTTTTGGTTCCTCCTTGAGCTAGAGTTTAAACCCTCTCAACATACACTACATCAATGTTCAGTTTTGTGTTAAAGAAGAGGGAGAAGACTTAGTTTTTAATATTGAAGAGATAGTTAAAAAGGCAGTTCTGCAAATGTTGATAAACTTCTTTTGGAGACATAAATGTCCCTATACATTGTTTGGTTTAGTTATGGGTTGGTTTTGGATTTGTTCAGTTTTGGAGATGGTTGGTCAGTCATATTCCATTCTCATGTGCTTCTTGTAAGATAAAGGCATCACAAAAACTTGCACCTGCTGGTGACATCAGAACTACAACCTGACAGTTTTCCAGTAAACCTAAAAGTTGCACTCCTACAGGGAAGAGGCAGATTTTTTTTTAAGTAGGCATTAAGAGAAATTTTTCAAAGGAAATTTAGGGTGAAACATCTGCTCCAGAAAGTAGAAGTTCAGATTATATTTCCCCAGCTGAAGCCTCTGTCATTTCTGTAACATTCATTCTAAAATTAAAAGTTATTGCTTCTATTGAAGCTCAATATATGTTAGAAAAAGAATTGCATATTTTCTTAAAAACATTCCAAATATACATTTTGAAAACAAAATGCACTCTAAAACAAATGTCTAGTGAAAGACACTGTTTTAAGGAACCTGTAGCAACATCTTTACAAAAGAAAATCAAGGAATGTAGCATATTATTTATAGCATGACAATGCTAAAATCCTAAACAACTCACTTAACACTCTTCAGTAGTGTTTTAAATATATGTATTTCTTTACAAAACAGTTTAGCAATTCCTTATGCCACTTACAGTATATAAATATTTGAATAAGAGGTCATAATGGGAGATGCCAGGGTTTATATTTACTCTCAGATGCTTCAGATTTCTTAAGTGTTTTACTATAAGGCACAATACTGCTAATCTAACAGAAAGGAATAAAAGCAAACCCAGTCAAAACTCCTAAAGTGGAATATCCAAGAGAAGAATTCCAGCATCTCTATGCAAACAAAAACAAAAACTAAAACAAACCCAAACTTTGCATTTCTTAAGAAACAGTTTCAATTTGTACATAACCAAGTGGGTCAGGATGGGAACAGGAGCAAGAAGGAATTAAGTAAATTCTTATAAATAGACTAATAAATATATTTTAGCCATAATTAGCCCTTTACCTCTGTTCTACTGAGTTTAAGACTGAAAGAGGTAACCAGTGTGCATATACCTAAGTAAGTCTACATGCTCAGCACGTGAAGACCACCTAGCACAACCATATACTGCCAAATTCAGTATAAAAAGCTTGCAAGATGGAGAAAGTCTCCTTTTCTTAGCATCTACTCTGACTAGAACACATTACAAGATCAAATTAGTATCTGTGTAAGGAAAGCTGCAACTAGCAATTTTTCCATCACAAAAAAAGAATACACAACATATCCATGAAGTTATTTGATTCCTTCAAGGTAAGATAATGTCTTTTCGAAGAATATTCATCTCCAATTACAACAGATCAGAACTTTCAGAACATTTTAATAGCTGTAGTCTTGTAAGTGTTCTCCATGTGTACATACTGAATGTAAATAGTGCATCCAAAATATTTAACCATTACACATTCTACATTCTTTTCACTGCCTAGTCTTCATCTTTGTTACAGCCCTCTGGAACACAATGACATTGCAACAATGCTTACAGAAAAAGGGTTATTGCATCTTTTTTTTAGGATGAGACATCCAGAGGAGATTTTATAAAATCCTCCTGTGTACAAAATTCTTAGTTATTAGCCCTTTTGGAACACCAGCTAGAAAAGTTTGAAAGGTAAAATAATTTACATTGTTATTTTTTCTGTTCACTAGACAAGAGTCCATACTAATTAAATAAAAAATAATAGTTCTTCAACAGTCTATTCAAGATATCTTCCATGAAGCAGTTCAGTGGGAACTTCCATTAGACAGATGTTCTCCATGCCGGTTGTTACTGACATCCACATCTAGAAATCAAGAATTAAAAGGAAATTTCTTTGCTGATTCACCATTTCAATATGTTGCATGTTTTATATTAATCCAGACTCTGGCAACAAATTTCATACTCATATATACCGAAAGTTCTGAAGATTCTCTAGTAATGCTCCTAAAGACATTGTTTACATCTTCCCCCTCCCTGCTCCCAAGCACAGCTTTCTCCAGCTCAACAGAATTCTACGAAAATCTACCTGCTTGTATTTTTTGAACACCAGCAGGAAGCGACACCACTTAGTGTGGTCTGCACTGTAATATCAACACTACTAACACCAGTGAGAGAAGGACTTCTTCTGATGCAATGTATGGTGTTAAGGATCGTCCAACTGATAAACTAAATTACTTACCAAGCAATGCTGTGGTTTCACCCGCGTCCTCTTTTAAACTGGTGCACTGCAATACAGATTCATTAGTGGAGGAAGCTGACAATTCGCTCACTTCATTTCTGTCATCATCTTGCAAAGCAATACTCAGACTTCCAACTGAAACACTGCCACTTATAGATTCAGGTATTGGAACTTCAAGTACATCTTCGGGGTCCCCCTTCAAAATTAAACATATTTAAGTGACACTTTTGTTTTCCACCAGGCACCAACATTCCTCCATGTTACCACTTTGTAACCTCGCTTTATTGGAAAAAAAGACCATTTTTTGATCTATTATCTGTTTGGTTCTGGAAACAGTGTTGAACATAGTCTACTTGCAATGGTATTGATTGCAAAGAAACAAAGCCAACCAAAAGAAAAACTTTTCCAAAGCCACCTAAAGCCAAGAGCAGCAATAGGAGAAGTCCTCACCCAGTCAGCCTTTCGGATGGAATACTTGAATGCTGTAGCAACAGTTTTGCTGCAGTCTCATTAGAAGCAAGCTCAGAACATACAGTCTCCACTGAGAAAACCTATTGATCCTTTGAATTTGCAGAAACCTGGTTTTCATTATAGTAGTTGGGCAAGCATAACTTCTTTTACTGGAGCGAGCAAACATTTGACATCAGAACAAACTTCTCTCCTCCTCTACCTCCAGCCTGACTTCAAATCTGTTCCAAAAATGTAAATATACTGGCTTATCACTTTGCAGGAACATCTGCAGCACAGGCAAAGGGATTTATCTAACCTAGTATATAGCATGGCTATTTCTAATCTGTTCTGAAACTTAATTCGTAAGTCCTACATGAACAATTCTGTTCCTAAAATTGAACAGACTACCTTCACTGCCATAGCTTTACAGACATTATTTATATATAAGCAAGTATACTGCAGTATAAATAGCTATTCTGGGGGCTTCCTAACAAGTATTTTTCCCTCTCTCAAACAACTAGCAAAGGCCCATCTTAAGATTTAAGAAATTCTAGGCTAATTCTTTCTTTAGCATCAAACCAGCACATTTTAAAGTGTACTGAATTTTAATAAGCTATAGAATTGCTACAATTGAACACAAGACACATGTGATACTAATCTTTATGTATGTGGATGGGGGACATTAATGGTTTTCCAAAACTTAAGACAGTTAAATAAGCATTGAAACTACAAAATTCAGCAGTTCTCTACAAAATCAATCGGACACAATGAACCGCAGTTCTTTCTCTCTTAAGAAATAATAAAATGAAGAACTAGACCACTGAAGTCTGTCCTTTACAAAAGATAGGTAATAGGACTTAGTACCTTCTTTCTGCCTTTAAAAATTCTGAAGCATCTGAAGTATTTCTTGTCCATAAAACTGAACTGAGCCTTGAACCTCTTTGCAGAAGGTTTAGATTTTCCACCGTAAGGCTCCACCTTCTCTGCAGGTACGTCACTCGGTGAACACTGCCGAGAGAAGCTGCCTTGCTCTTTTTTTTTTATTTCACATCAGTAAAAAAATTCAGGTAATCACTCTACAGACTAAATCAGGCAATCCGGATCAGGCTGAAAACCAAGCTAGAAAAAAAATCCTGAATGATTTCTCTCATAAGTAGCTTCAGTGAGACTTGAATGATTCATGCATAAGCAGGACAAATTTGCTCCATTTCATCAGAAAAATGAACCGGGCTT
>VYZS01007536.1:35407-47276 GCA_013400695.1 Neodrepanis coruscans | reverse complement strand
AACTTCATCAAAAAGTAAATCTAATTAAAAGTAAAAAATACTTGTAAAACACAAAAATGCTGAATGTATAAAAGAAAAAAGGCAAGTAAGTTCAAAGATAGTTCTGGCTTTTTTAAGTTTCAAAACCGATTTATTAAAGGAAGGACATTTTCTGTAGCACATGATTTAAGCTAAACAGGTTCCGTTAAACCACAGCTTTTAAAGTCTTTACACATCAATGTCCTTTCTCACTTCAGTTTCATTCATAGATTTAAAACCAACCTAATTCTTGTTTTTCATCTCTGAGCAAGTAAAAACTAATCTAGTGAGACAAGTGTTGG
Source organism: Neodrepanis coruscans (assembly GCA_013400695.1). Classification (NCBI taxonomy): domain Eukaryota; kingdom Metazoa; phylum Chordata; class Aves; order Passeriformes; family Philepittidae; genus Neodrepanis; species Neodrepanis coruscans. The sequence continues at coordinate 46,956 of VYZS01007536.1, read as the reverse complement.
GCAAAAAAGTGCCCATGTAGTAGCAGAAATCTAGTCAGAAGCTAATTTTGCATCTAGGATCAGCGCTGCTTGAAACTCCAACTAAAATATTTTCTTTCAAAACTCTGGCTTTTTCTACATTATTTTTTCCCATACAGCTCAGTCTAGGCTGTAATGCTGTCAAAGCCAACTTTTTGAGAGCTGCTTTAATTTTCTGAATAGCTTTATTTCTTAACAGAATTAATGTACTTTAAAANCATCTCTGAGCAAGTAAAAACTAATCTAGTAAGACAAGTGTTGGGCAAAAAAGTGCCCATGTAGTAGCAGAAATCTAGTCAGAAGCTAATTTTGCATCTAGGATCAGCGCTGCTTGAAACTCCAACTAAAATATTTTCTTTCAAAACTCTGGCTTTTTCTACATTATTTTTTCCCATACAGCTCAGTCTAGGCTGTAATGCTGTCAAAGCCAACTTTTTTTTTTTTTTAAAGAGCTGCTTTAATTTTCTGAATAGCTTTATTTCTTAACAGAAGAAATGTACTTTAAAAAAATTTATGCCTCAAATTAAGCCTATATAGCTCCTTAATGTATTGTATGTCAAAAGGTGAAACAAGTGTTTTATTTTTCAAATATTTTTATATTTTTAAGGCCTTCTGATCAATAAAAAGATGAATGTTCTTTTAAAAAATGGAACATTACATAAGCTGTAAGAACTGTGCAATCAGTAGGTCCTAGGAAGTATTTCTGCAATCTGTTTGTTGATGTTCTTGAGTACTGAAAACCTAACAATGTTTCCTCATCTTTACAGTACCAGCCCTGTATACATTCGGTATAACCAGACATTATTTGCAACAAAACAACCTTACATTTCATAAGTAGTTCAAATTTGACTCTTCAATTTTAAATTCTGCCTTTTAGACAAAGGCCCTAAAAAAATAAAGCTCCAAATTGTACATCAGACTACAACTATGTTGTAAGAATTTTAGTTTCAATTCTATGAATTGAGACTTTACAACCATTTTTAAAACTTACAGCAGTAACTAGAGACAGTGAATTACCTTTTCTCCACGTTTCACAGTATGCAGCTGAAGCTGGCTGATGGCTCTCTTGGTTTCTTTCCTATGTCCCTTGAAAGAAGATTTTAAGTTTTAGTACAAACATTAGTTTCAGGAATTACATTTCAAAGTTTCTAAATACTTTCCATATGGATTACTAAGTCTTCTCAATGCATCTAAAAAAAAAAAATCTCTGGCTAATTAATTAGTTTCAAAATATTTCCAGCCAGCAGATGTTCAAGAACTGTAGGGTTTGTACCCCTGGGGTCCAGGACATTATTTCAGTGTACTGCTTGTACAATGAACCCAAGCAGTACAGAAGTGAGCAGACCACACTGACACATGCAGACTGCTGGCATTAAGGGCCTTTCTGCACAGGAAAACTGAAACCTGTGTAGGCTTTAGAGGCAATCAGAGCTGAAAGAACACCCGTATAACCAGACCTTCCAGTCAGGGAAGCCCATGAGCAGGCAGACCGTATGTTTTGCACAAGCTTGAGAGAAGGCGGAATCCTGCCAGGCAGCCTACAGCTGGCCACCAGGTCAAAAGGCTGCTTGTAGCTATTAATACTTCCCCTCCTCTAAACACTGTCTCATACGTTAGACAAAGCTTTGCACTGAAAGGACACATTATGCAAAGGAGATGACAAGAAAGGCTTTACAGACGTGATGCACCATTACTGGACTTCTCTACAATAACTCCTAATTATGCTTAGAGGGGAAGCAAGAGAAGAAAGCAGCACTGTATTCCAAGACAAAGTACCAGCTACTGCAAGAAACTAAGTAACTAAACACTCCCAATTAACAGATGATGACCTGTCTAGCAGCAACTCTCACTAAAGAAATACCACAAAGGAATTAAAAAAGAACTACAATGGCAGCTTTTCTCTGTAATAATTACAATGACATATATAATTTTACAAATGTATAGTGTTGAAAACTGTGATTTTTAAATTTTTATGGTGTTAAAAATAATTAGTCTGAAAGTTCCCTCAGAAATGGACAACCAGCAGCACAAGCCTATCCCACCTCCTGTAGCAGCACAGGGTTTTCTGCACAGTCCTGTTTAATCTTCAGCAGCAAGGAGGTCTTCCAGAGTTTTACTCCTAAATTGATGTTAGAATAAATCTTAAGATACCACTCTCCACCTTCACTTAGCAGCTGCACAGCAGCTTCCTTTAAAGTATAACATACTTAACTCCTAAGTTTCAATTATACTGGAGTCCATATTCCAAGAAAAATAAGGTTTGGGTTAGGAAAGTGGCTTTTTGTCTCTAAAATTCTTTTAAGACTCCTAATGATACATCTTGACTAATATCTTCACAGCATTTTCCAACCTTGCAGCATTTTTGCTTTCAATTGCCATTTAGAAGAGAGCGAACTGAGAAAACAGCTTAACTAATGCTAGACAGCTTCATTTATTTAAGAAGCATTTGGATGACAAGCCCAATGACAACCTATTGAGTCTGTGATGCATATTTTTGAGAAACATCACTTTCACACTAAAACCAAAGCACATGAATGATATGATGCTTTCATAAAGCATGTGAACTTTCCTTTGTGTGAACTACTCCAAAGGCAACAGGAAGAAGCAACTTTCTTCACCAAACAACTGTTGCAACATAGAAACACATCCCTTTTCCTACAAATACTTCTCAAAAATTGTTTTCTTGAAAGTATTACCAGAATATAAGTTCTAAGACCAAAAGCTTAGCAAAAAAGACTCTACAGAAACAACAAGTTTAACCAATACAGAAGTCCCGTGTGTTATCCTCAGTTATTGGAAAGAGAAATTAAGTATCTTCCTAGAAGAGTCCTGTAAGTCCTAAACAGAGCTCAGACTCCCAAAGGCAAATAAAAATTCATTCCTTTCTCCCCCAAAATCTACATCTTCAAGCAGAAGGCAGAGGAAGTTCACATACAAAGCAGTGACTGAAACAATACTCTTTCCTGAACTGAGGATAAAACAAGAACCACTTGTAAACACACAAAGAAGTGCAACTTTATTTTTCACTATTAGTAGAAACCTATGGTAGAGTTGCTGATAACCATGGAAGGAACCTAACCTATTGGCAGGAGTTGAAAAGCAGAGAGAAGTGCCATTCTAAGGTATTTTCAAAACTGGGCTGGACTTAGATCCTCAACAACTCCATTTAAGTTGCTTTCTTGATCACAGTGGCCCAGAGGTCCCTTCCAACCTCAACTGAAGCACTTCCCTCAAGGAAAAAAAGTAAAGCTGACTTTTTTTTTTTTATTCTATCAAAGAATAGGAATGTGAAAAGAGCAAACAAGGAACAAAGCTATTCCTTCCCGACCTTCCCAGTACTCTCACTGCTCTCAGCAACACAGCTGAATCTCACCACACATGCATCTTCTAGTCTTCTGCAATTGAGTAACTCTGCAGTGGAGTTGCAGACTTGCAAGTATCAAAAGTAGTTCTCATAAAGCATTAGAAGCAAAAAATCTACCCTGAACAACCTGTAGGTTTTATTAAGGAATGAAAAAAAAACCCACAGTTTCTTTCCGTTAAAAAAAGTCTGGTGAGGTAAGTTAATACTTTCAGAATGAAAATTACTTAAGAATGAAAATAACTTAAATGTCAAAAGGAAGGAAGTTCAGTTAGGTGACAAATCACCCAAGAAGCTGCCCTTACTCTGTTGTTAAATGGCTAAATGTATTTCTCACTACTTCATATCAGCATCTAATAATTATAACTAGTCAAACTTGCAATGCCAATTAGCATACTGCTTATTAGCCTCACCAACTATTATTGAGTAGCATTCACAGCAAAATAGGAAGGCACAGATCTTCAAGAACACTTCAATAAACAATCGAAGTTAGGCAACTGATTTGACACAAGGAGGAGGTAAACATTCTTAAGCAGCTCCATTTACCTGGTTTCCAAACTGTGATCCTGTATACAGGAAACGCTGTATGTAGTAAAATATGAGCCAAGCGAGCGATATAATCATCATAGTGATGAAGGCGATGGCTACAAACACAACTGATTGACCACTAATATATTCCTGCACATGTCGTGTGCCAACAACAATAGTCATTCTGACTGGAATCCCTCTTCGTACTGGCTCCAGTATCTCTATGCCTTTTGGATAGCCAACCATTATCACCACTGTATTTCCTGTTCCTGTGGGAGGGGAAAAAGAAGAAAGTCAGTCACCACAGTAAAAACTTAGGCATTCTTTCTTGATGGTAATTCAGCCTCTTCAGTTTAAGATCAGCAAACAAAGTTACAAAAAATCTCCAATGCTTTATTTCCAGGCATAGCAGAACTTGATAGAAAGCTAGTAAGGAATCCTTTATTTACTTTCAGAAACTCTCAAACATGAGCTAAACTTCAACAGATGCATCTTTACTGTTCGAGGCCCTATACAGTCATCATGCCACACACTATGGTGAGATGCGGATGCCACACAAAAAAGCCATACAAGTTATACACATCTCATCTTGAAGCTGCTTAAGTTCTAACTTGCAACTCAGGAACAGCTGGTCTTTCATTTGCCAGCATGGGAATTTCAGCTGCAGATGGAGACACGAATATTACAAAAAGAGACATATTCAGTTTAGTTTGAATCTGAATCCACAGCACAATTTTACAGGATATGAAAACAAAAAGAAAAAAGATTCAATATTTAGTAATAAATTACATGAAACATTGAAATACTTGAAGATTCTTTAATAGGAAATATTCAAAATGTGATGAGACTTCACTACAAGGACTTGTCAAGAAATACTCTGGTACTCTTTGGAAGCATTGAACTAAGTAATTTTTGCAATATATTAGAACTCTAAGGCACACAATCCACATAAAAAACCCACATAATTTCAAAAAAACCAAAAGCCTTCAGGCACCATACTGCCACCAAAACCAGTAAAGATACTGTCAAGACCAACTAGCAAAAACCAAAGACCCTCTGTGACTACAGTTTTACTCTATTTTGTTTGGAAGCATCTCCAGTGTTGTCTCAGGAACATCTAAATTACAAAATAAATTACAAACAAATGTACCGGTTAAAAATGTCACATTTTCACTGGTCCATGCTATTTTTATTTGAATAGTTCTTACTTTGTGCGTACCAACACTACTACACCCTTGGTAAACCATGGCTTTATAGTTTACTTTGTTCTCCTACCTCTGAGAAAAAGTGAAACTAATCTTAATTCAGAGAGAAAGGTAGAAGAATAGAGGGGTTTTCCTGGCTGAAAAGCTAAAGCTGTAATGTGAATTTTTACATTCACAAGCTTACCTACCTGCAACAAGACCTCCCACTAAAGGCTGAAAGCCTTTTTCCCTCCTGGCTGTGTCAAGATTCCCTACTGAGAAGCTGTGTCAAAAGAAATGGTTTCCTAATTTATAACATTACATCAAATGGGGACTTTCAAAATTCAAAGCTGCATTCCAGACTCACCCATCTCTCTTTATTTGCCTGAACTATTTAAACCAAATTCCTACAGTTGAGGCGGTTCTCGCTGTGACACCTTGTCAGCCTGGCCCCTCTGTTACCAAGCCACGGGGAATTTGCAGAAATCTCACTTCTGTACATCGCAACTCCCCCCTCCATAAGGTGCAGATGGCCTGCTTTGGATGAAACACTAAAGATTCCAGGTATTAGCTGAAAAATTCTCCTATCTCAGTGCCAGTTACCCTTTCTCAGCTTCGTCTTGCACCCCTCTGATGTCCTACTGTAAGAACCATTATACCTGTGTCTGCCAGATCCAGACCCAGCAACAGAGCAGATTTTCCAAAGACAGCTACGTTTGTGGAAGTTTTGAGGATGGTACAGAGACACACACAAAAAAGATGCTAGTGGGGAAAGGCCCAACTTGTGCCCCGCCTCAGGCGCTGCCACTCTGCTCACCAGCAGCACCCACCCCACTCCTGCTGCTTGCCTGGAGGGTGGGTTTGGACACACAAAGCAGCAAAACTGAAGAAAAACAAGACAGGCTCCACTAATTAGTTCTGTTCACCAACAACATGCTGATCCAGCTGATACTACAAGTCTGAGCATACTAAGAATTGGCTAATTAATGTTGTTCTCCTCTCTGAATCAGCATGAAAACACTACCAGAGACTCATGAATCTCAGAGAAAAGTCTGTGAAACACTCTTTGCTCTCTGACCCTGCACAACTCCACAGGGAGTTAACAAGTAAAGAACGCATGAAAGTAGGAATTTCTCACATTGCTGAGAACTGCTATCCCATACCTAAATGAAGAGATTAGGTCCTATGTCCTTAGTCAACTCGAAGCTACAAATAATGAGAGGGGTGCCCAAAGACAGCCAAGGAATGGAACAGATGTGTTGGAAAGATTGATATGGTTTCATTCAAGTTTGGAGAAGAGAAGGAAATTTCAAGATTAGAGACAGCCTGGATTCTTCAATCAATAAACACTTCTACCTCAGTCCTGAAATCTTGACTCAGTTTAATCCTACTATCTAATTCTCTGTGATTTCTAACAAAGAAGTATTTTAAACCTCCACAACAATAAGTAATGCCTTTCTGTTTTGTTACTAGAATGCCCAACTATCAGGCAGTTTTTTCCTTGAAATGAAAGTCAGGCTACTTTTGGCTGCTGGATACTGCGACCTTCAGGTTTTAGAATTAACACAAGCATGACATACATTTTTAAATAAATGTCCAATAAAAACATTTTAAGAATTTTAAAGATTTTGTGATGAACCTGCCATTAAGAATACATCCAACTAAACATGATGGCCTTGAAGGTCATGAGACAGAAGGGGGTGAAGAAAAAAATAATTGCAATCCATGATTACAAAAGGAACAAGAGCAGTCTCAGAGAAGCAATTGCCTTGAGCAGCCTGTAAGACTAAGGGCTTTAACTCATTCCTTGCTAATTTTAGCCTTATGTTCTGAAACACACTATTCAAAGACTGAAATGATGTTGAGTCATTCCATCAGCTTCTTCAACTGCTACACAACTCAGAGACCTCAAATCACATTTACAAAGAAAACTCCAAGTGTCACATATATGTATCTACTGAATGCATGTTTTGTTGGCTTTGACTTTCTACAACTTTTCCATTTTACAATAAATAATCCCATTTTTACTCTGCTAGAGTAAACTTGTTTTCTTTTCTAGGTCTGATTGATGCTTCAGTGAAATTCGGCAGATTTAAAATTTGGGCTGTACTTTTTAACATTACCATGGCTAGCAGATCCTTAGGATACTTGCAAAAAAGAGCACATTTTGAACTCTGAAGATGAAGGTACGTTTTCTGCCAGTGCACCAAGGTCAGTTTTACTGCTAGTCTTTTTGGAAAAGGAAACCAGCACCCTCTTGACGAGGAAAAACCAGGACAGACACAGATTCCAGGCATCCCAAACTACAACATTTTAATCTCTAAGCCTGAATGGGAATAAAAGATAATCTTCTGTCATCTGGAAATAGACGGCAGACACACTCTAGTTTTTGTCCTCTCAAGAAACATCAGAAAACTCCGACAGTTTGACCACCCTAGTAAAAATGTTTAAGGTCAGTCCACTGATTTATTTAAGCACAGGTACCCTACTAATACTGCCACAATTAACACCAAATGTTCTCTTTAGCTCCTGGTCCAAACAAATGGCTGTTAATAGTACACTAATAATGCAATAGCAAAGCTTTGTCTCAACCACCTACCCCAAACTCATCTCACCACATGCCATGGTGCATGCTGTGTTTTTACCTCCCTCAGGAAGGAGGATGCATAACCCCTGGAACATATTCCTCTTTCCATGTGAGTTTCCAACACACATGCACTTCTGTATATAACAGACACAACCATTTTGAAATTAGCCCTGCTTCTTCAGAACAACATTAGCTGCTCAACATCATACAGACACTGCCTAAGTTAAGCAAGATACTGACTTCACTTCTATCCTTCAGTAGTTACAGTACCAGAAGCTTTCAGAAGAGAAAACAGCAGTAATACAGAAATTATGCACTACTTGAGAATCCTGAGTAGTCCTTTGAGCAACATAGCAAAGAGTTGAACTACGTGCCAAAATAACCCTAGCTCTGCTGCTTTGGAGATGGCAAACATCTTACAGAATCATGAGTACAAAGTAATTTGCATCTGTTTTGTTCAATGTACATGCAAAAAAACCACGATAATGAAGGAAAGAATTAGTTGGATGTATTTTGGCAAATCAAAGTCCATTTATGTAGCCAAAGTCATACACAAGTCCCAAGCTTCCCTTAAATCCACAAGCCATGAACAAAAGCCCCTCTCCAGACGTACCTCGAACTATGACACTCACTCTCTTCCATTCCTGTGTGTCAAGCCTCCCCCTAATTTCTCAACCAGAACTGAGCCTGACTCTCCTTGTCTGGCGTCCACAATACTTCACTCCTTGCCTCTCCAGACTCTTCTCTAGCCCATTCCCAGCCAATATTTATATGCAATTCTTATTTTGTTTTTGGAAATTAAACTGAAGCTTCTGTTTAAAGTTCACCACCATCACAAAAAGTGAACAGAGTTAAGACTGCCTGCAAAGTCTGTAAAAATGAAGTTTGAGTTTACATTATTCAGGTACAATACATGAAGAACAACTCCTTGAGTCATTTGAGTAAAGCAACCATTTTCAATTGGAAAAAAAAACCTCAGCCACACAAGAAATTGTGTCACTGTTACCTTCCCAGAGGAGGGGAGTTATCCAGCATTTTGAACAATGTAATTTTGACAGAGAGCAAAGGCCTGAACTGTATGAGACACATCAGCAGAGTCTCACTGAAGAATCTGCTTTTGGAAGGAGAGACAGGATTGCAATACTCAAAATCTCATCTCTCTTGTTTCAAAACTTTAATTAAAAGCCCTACTCACTGCACTCAAGAAGCTTACAAGATATCCATGAAAAATACAGAGTATTTGGAATACTTGTTCCTTGTCAAATGCTTTGAAAATATCAAGTATTTGGAATATTTGTCCTTTATCAAATGCTCTGACACCAATTAAAACAAATAATTTCTTCTCCTAATCAAGAATCTCTCTTTCTACTCAAGCTGAAACATGTCTAAAACCACCAAAAAATCCAACAACAGCACACATGCATCACACACCTCACAGAAAATTCAAGCCTGGGTTTTTCAGGAAGAGAACAAAAAGACACTGAAATGATAAAAGCTACCTGTTTATCACCTTCGCATAATTTAGGCTGCACCTCTACCAGTCGTAACCATCGTTCCATCTCACATCATTTTCAGTGCCACTGATTGCAAACCCATTAAATGGATTTTACTTAGGCATATAACCCCCCCCATATAACCCAGTTACTGCACTGTTGATTTCCCAGACTATTTATCCTCAGCACTCTCCCAAAAGCAAAGTTGGCTTCCTCATGTGTCAATTCACAAATTCCTTCACAGGAATGGAAAACTTAAATCCCATAAAATACAGCTTTACCTTTCACATTCTTCCTTGCCAGTCTTCCACAGACTTTATTTTTCTTCCTTCCAATATTTAAAACACCCAATACTTAAAACACCAACAGTACTTCTTCCCTATATTCCCAAAATACACTGAAAGTAGTTGAACATTTACATGCCTGGAAATTTCAACCATGAAACAAACATTCATGACTGCATGAGAGCTCATAATTATACTGGGATGTATGATATTCCCATTCAAACCATTCTGAAGTCCAACTTGCATTTGTGAAGTCAGTATAAGTACAAATGTATTATTGTATATGTGCACTATACTAAATCACATCCTTTATATAGGTAGAACTTTTATCAGCAACATTCTGCCAGTTTAAGAAAAGAAAAAAAAAAACAAACAGCAGTCAGAGAGCATTTCTCTTTATGCCACTGGCAGATATAACTACACTAGCAAGTCCAAACCTGAGCAATAAGCCCAAGAAGGTCTTCTGTAGCACAGAGATCACAGTGGAGAAGAGAACATTTAAAAAAGAAAGATGAGAAAAGGAGGAAAAGACTCAACAAAAGAGCAAATAATATGTATGAGGCTACAACAGAGAATGGAGAAGGATGCGGAAAAAAAAATTGTTACTGACTGGCCAACACAGAATGACAGTAAGAAAAAAAGCTGGTAAAGAGGAAAGACTTATTACACAACAAAGAATCTTAATTGCCACACGGGATCAAAATCAAAGGTACATTGTACCCAGCATCTCATCCCTGCTTCCACAATGGACTAAGAACATGAGATGGGCCAGGCTGATCCCAAGCAAGCAGCAGGCCAAGAGGAACAGGAATCATGCTTCCAATCCCCAGGTTGGTGCCACTTGGTATTCCAAGAGGAGACACTTGTTTTCCAATTGATAAATGGCACACGTAATAGAGCAACAGCTCCCTTAGGTTTTCAGCAAGTTTGTTTCCTCTAGAAATGCATTATGGTTCTCCTTCAACCAAGTCCCTGATCTTCCCCTTCCTCACAACCAGGAACGAAAGCCCAACCATTAACAAACTCATTGTACCAAAACCACGTGAAGTCACATCTGCATAATTTTTTTACTTTACTTTTTTAGTTTGCTCTGTCTTTGCATCCTCTTCTGAAGACCTTCCAGTTTCTCAAAAATCGACAAAAGCAAGCAGATTTCAGTGTCGAGTTTTGATGCTTCCCCCCCCTCCCCCCCTTTGATTTACGTACTGGATGTCATCATGGCCATAAAAATCCAGCAAGGCTTTAATGTCATAGCCCAAGCAATGACTGCGGCGACAGAACATCTGGATTCCTATCTCGGCAAAAATCACAGAAACCTTCCGTAGGCAAGCCAAGTCACATCCTTCTCCAGGATTCAGTTTTCCTACCGCAATCGCAAGCTTTCAAGCATTACCTGATGCTTACACCTCTCTTCCACCCTTTACAGACCTGCGCAGGAGAGGACGATGAAGCTATTACAATAAAGACTGTACCAAAAGCTATCTCCAAACAGCTACGGCCATGCCTTCCAAGGCACCTTAAGGCATCTTCGGCATACCTGGTGTGTTTCCATACGCTCTGCAGAAAGTGGCCTACCTGTGACCGCTGAAGCCATTCTGCCACAAGGTACCGGGCAAGAAAGGCAGATCCCTAAAGGAAACCCAAGCCTCCCAGCGCAGTCCATCACACGGCTGCCCGTCCCCACCGCACCTCCCGCAGCACCCGCACTGTAACTTGGGACACTCAGGACGGCCCCGCCGTTTTCCCCAGCGTGGTTTATAGGAAGTCAGAACAAAACCCCCGCTCTCTGTACTACTTGTCCAGGGATTTCTGCCTCCCCATATCCCCATCCCTCACCGCGCAGAGCCGCACACCGCTGCGGCCCGGCGTCAGACAACGCCACCCCCGCAACAACATCCCAGCGGCCCCGCTCACCCAGGTGGGACATGGACACGGTGCTGTTGCCGAAGCGGGCCTCGTTGTAGATCACCACGGCGGCCGCCCGCTTCCGCGCCGCGTTGGTGACCTTGTCCTTGAAGGTGCAGCCGCCGCGGGCCACCAGGGCGATCCAGGGCGGCGGGTCGCCCTCGGGGGGCCCGCGGCCGCCGGGCGGCA
>VYZS01007536.1:8811-35400 GCA_013400695.1 Neodrepanis coruscans | reverse complement strand
CCCGCGGCCGCCGGGCGGCAGCGGCACGTCGTAGTCGGTGTCTGCGGCGCAGCCCTCCATGTGGCGGGGCGAGGCGCCGCGGGGGATGCCCACCAGGCCCTGGGCGCTCTCCTTGGGCGAGCTGTCCCCGTAGCGGCCGCTCTCCGTGTTGCCGCGCACCGTGCGGTTGCTGAGCGGCTCCACGTAGGCCGTGCTCACCCACGCCGTGTACCACTCCAGCGCCCGGGCGCCCGCGCACNNCTGCGAGATCGTCGAGTCCAGCTACGATCAGACATCACCGAGGCGCTAAGTGCTACGTCTGTCCTGCTCTAAACACCTCCAAGGACGGTGTCTCCACCACCTCCCTGGCCAGCCCGTTCCAATGTCTAATCACATTTTCTCCGGATAAATTCCTCCTCCTTTCCAACCTAAACCTTCCCTGGCACAGCTTGGGGGTAGGTCCTCTCGTCCTATCGCTGGTTGCCTCGGAGAAGAGGCCGAGCCCTACCTGGCTACGACCGCTTTCCAGGCAGTTCCAGACAGCGAGGTTTTCCCCTAAGCCTCCCTTTCTCCGGGATAAACATCCCAGCGCCCTCAGCTGGGACGTATTCCAGACCCTTCACCAGCTCCACTGCTCTTCTCTGGACTCGCGCCAGCACCAAAATGTCCTTCCTAAATTGAGTGGCTCAGAGTTGCCCACAGTACTCGAGGTGCAGCCTCACCAGTGCCGAGAGTAGGAGGAGAATCACTTCCCCCGTCCTGCTGGCCACACTATTCCCGATACGGGCCGGGATGCCGTACCCCCGGTCAGATCGGGGCTGGTTCGAGGACACAGCTCGGCCCCGGGCCCCCGCGCGAAACCGGTGCCTGAAGCATCTCCTGCAGGGAGAGTGTCCCTTGCAGCCAACCTGGGGCTGCTGGACCTTGGACCCTGCCGTAGGTGGCAGTCCCGAGTCCTGCCCGTCAGGTCAACCTGAGCAGCGACACACGTGTGAAGTTAAATGAGTCACTACCGCACCCTCCGGGGCACACCTCGCCCTCGTTCGAGCGTGAAGCGTGGCCTCCTGACTAGTGGAGGGTGGCTGGAGCGCCAGAAACAAGGACAGACGGGAAGAAGGGGAAGAAGAGGTAGTCAGAAGCCAGGAATAGAGCGCTGCACAACCTTGCAGGGGAAAGGAAACAGAGCTGTGCACATTCAGGTATAAACAATGCCTGTGCTGTTGTGCTGGGAAGACTTCATTCCTGAAGGATGAAAAATGATAAGAGGGTCAGTAACGTGCATTTAAATAAGATATGAAGGTTCTGAATAAACATGATCATTCTATGGGCTCGCTTTCCATTAGAAGTATTCAATATATACCTTTTCTTGAATAAACATGTTTGAAGTCTTACCTATTATTTCATAGAACACATCTGTATCTTTTTCCAACTTCTAAATGCTTGTTTTCACCTGCATTTTTGAATGGTCTCATATGCCTGTTTTCCTTTAAAAGTCAACAGTTGTGTGATCCTACACTGTTACTTATGTCGTCAAACAACATTGTCAAACTTTGTTGATGTCCTTCCTAATGGTGATTATATGTTGTGCCTGCTGATGCAGACAGGATCCAGTAGAATACTTTATGCAGAAGATATTATCCACAGAAGCCATGAGCTCAGTGAACTGCCCTACTCTGTGTCACCACCAAGGCCAGTATGTTCTCATTTCTGTTCCAGAGTCAGTGTTTAAACAAACGAATAAATAAATACCTTCAAACCCGAAGTGTTCCTTAAACCAACTCTATAGAATTCTCCCAAAATAACACTTGGCAGTGTTAGGACTCTCTCCAAGGGCACTGAGTATTGTGAAAACAAGATTAAAGTGGGGAAATCAAGAAGACAGAGAAGACTCTGGAAGGAGCTGTGGGAAAGAAGTTTGAAGTTGAGGAAACAACATAGTAAAACTAGAGTTAATGAAAAAAATAGGGAAAAAAGGATAAGGAAACAGAGGAGCATGTAACAGAATATTAGATGGGAGAGGCAGGTAAAAGGTGAGCCATATTGAAGGATGACAAGTGACAGACAATTCAGAACAGGCACAAATTCAGTGTTTGCCAAAAAGCAGATCAAAAAAAAGTGACAGTACTTCAGTGATTACAAAAATCTTGTGCAAATTAGGTTGTTGTTTGTTTTTTTTAGCAAGTGAAAGACACTTGGTACAATCAGAATAGACTTCACTATGGAAATGGGATAAAAGTAAAAAGAGTAATTAAAAAGGAAAAGAACAGCTGCCAAAAATGTTCTTATAAACATACAAATTACTGGACATAGGAAGCTGATGTTGACCGCAGTTTGTACAGGTTGGGGAAGTGTTGTCATGGTTCTCACAGTGAATGCAGTTCAACCAGGGGCAAGACAAAGACTTAAGGTGTAAATAGGAAACACAGGCTGCTATTCTATTCTAACATAGCCTGTTATTATATTCTATTCTTTTCTATAACCTTTACTGGATAAGAAGTGTGAATTTTAGTATGAGAGCTTGAATTTTGTTGAAAGCAGATGGTACAGGAAAGCAAGATAAAAAGGTAAATTGTCAGCCTTGGCTTAAGAAAAAGTGGCAGAAGAAAGTGGACAGCAGAGAACAAGCTGTAACAAGAACTTGCAAGAGCAAAGCTGGCAAGGGAAGAAATAGCACTGAAGAAACTTTCAAAATACCATTAATGCACACCCAAGAGGTGAGTGCGCAGTCCCTACATGCAGAAAATAAGAACAAACTTTAAGAGTGACATTTAACTGTCACAGTGAAAGCTCACACTAATGAGAAGATGAAGGAATGATAAAAGGTGCTTGGCTAGGCTTTTCTCACCAGAGAAAAGGCAGCTTCGAGTCTCAATTCCCATAAATATTTTGAGAGAAATTACCTTGGTTCAGGAAAGCTTGGGGGAGGGGGGGTGAGGGTGGGGAAAGCAGATGTTCAGATAGTAATTATAATGGTTGTTAGCAAAAGGTCAGTAACTCTGGCTAATGCTGAACTGAAAAATATTCTAATACAGTTTCCGCTTTTAAATTTATTTTACTTGCATTTCTTCTCTATGGGCATTTTGTTAACAACTTTCAATAGTTTTAGAAATCAAAATACATTACAAATGATAATACACAGCCAGCAATGAGAAAGGTTGCATTTCATCCACTGAAGTGATGAAAATTTCATCAGAAACAGAGCATTCTTTGGTTAAATAAGAACAGCAGTTCAAACTAGCTGTGCTTGAATCCTATACATGCATAACTTTTGCACAAATTAGCAAAAAGTGAGAACCCAACTCTTTAACTTTGTTTTCCTTTTTTCAGCAAGTATACAGAAATTACTAAATACATCTCTTAAATATTGCAAAACCACAGTCAGATTTTTAAACATGTTGACAACAAGCTTTTTTTGAGGAAGCTGCAGAAATAACTAAAATACACAACACATGGAAATTACACATCAGCTAGCTGAAATGCTTAATCAATTCATAAGAGCTTATCAAGACCTTTCATAAAATGCTTGTTTGATCTAATAATTAAAGCACAACAAATAAATGGGATTTTTGCTTTTGGCTTGGTCTGAAGCAAGATCAGACTCTACAGCCTCAAGGAACTATGAATTTATTATTGTATTTCAAATAACACTCTTTGGGTTCAAAGCTTTCACAAACACCACTTACCATGTGATGGCAAATCTCACTTGAGACATTTGTTAGTTTAAAGAAAAATTTGAACTAGCATATAAAGAATAATATAAAGTCCAATTAAACAAACTACTATCACCTCCTCTTTTTTTTGGTCTGAAATGTTCCATTCAAAATCTGCAGGTCATATTTTTGATGAATTTCTGTATACTTTCAAGGACTCCTATAGTAGCTATTTCTTGGGTGAAGGAAATATGAAACGAGAACAGGTGATTTAAGACAGCATTTCTTCAGGAAGCCCCTCTCGTCACTTTACATGCCCTTTTTGTCACTATTTCATGTTTTGAGGTTCTGTCAAGAGCCTTGTAGCACGCCCATATAAAAAAGCTTCTTGATGAATGGGTCATTTTAAAATACAGAAGCTACTCCAATGAATTTATGTGTCCAGGGAGACAGCCTATAGCAAGTAGGGTGTTGTAAATTCAAAACCTGTCTCAGTACACTTCTTCAACCATTGAAAATCTACTAGACATCATGGACACAATCCCTTCCTGCTTCAAGGTAAATTAATAAGTTAATGGATAGGACACAGGACAATGCCACTGTTGCCAACGGATGTAAGTGAAATTGAGAGTATAGTAACAGCAGCATTTCTAAAATCCTTTCTCTCCAGTTTGTTGAAACATTAACCTTGTACTCTAGATTTCCTTTGTGTGTGTGTGTGTGTGTGTGTTTGGGGTAGGGGACAGAATAGGCATTCCAGGTTTCTCTGGGAATAGTAGTTAACTGGGATAATGTAATTACAGTTTCACAGAAATGTTACACCAGCGGAAGTTCCCTTACAAGGTCTAGTACTCTTTGTTGAATTCAAATTTAAAAGTCCTGTTAATCCTAATGGGCAAAGTTATCAAATTCATAGCAGACAAAGATCTCCATGGAAAAATGCTATGAATAAAGGAGAATTTCACTTGATGGTATTCTATAAATCTGTATAGGATGGGTCATTTTGCTTGAGCACTACCCAGTGCAAGATTCAGACGCAAACTCAAATGGGAAAATGCAACTCATCTGCCAAGAAAAAAAAAAGAAGGAAATAGATTCAGGCAGGACACTTCCTCCTTTTATGTAATTACCTCTGCAAAAGATCTGCACTGCTAACAGAGTCTCTGGCAATAAGACAAGCAGGAAAAACAAAAAAGCTTAGTGAGTATCTGAACAAAATTTTCCTCTCTCCTTTGCCTTTGATTCTTACAGAATATTAGGAATGGTAGCGGTGCCTGGAGCCCAGGACTCACCCAAAGTCTAAGTGGCCCCTGGTAGTTAAACCAGGACAGTGCCCAGCTCTGATCTGGGAATGACTCCCTCTGAACCAAAATACGATCAGCTACACTTAATTGGCTTCCAGCTGATCATGGCTCACACAGTTGCCTCTGAGCTCTGCCCGGATTAACCTGTGCAAGCTCAGGCCATTTACCCAGGCACCTCGGCTCCTCCCCAGCCCAGACGTGGCACTGGCTGATATCCAGAGCTCAGCTGCACTCCCAAGGATGGAGCAGGCTGGAAGACCTGCCCCATGGGGATGGAAACCCCATCTTTCTTAATGTAACAGGGAGAACAGACACATAATTTTCAAACTGTGTAGTGACTTGGCTGGTTAATTATGGGAACTTTCTTCATGTGATACCCTTAGGAACTGCAGAGTAAGTTTTCCAGCAGGATATCTAGAGAAAGGGCTGAAGGTGATTAAAAATACCTGTTAATTCTTTTGATATTATCACATGGGATGCCTATTCATAATGTTTGCACTTTCCACACTAGGAAAATGAGGTTTTTGTGGCCTGAAATACCTAACATCTTCAGGCTTCTTTAAAAAATAGATGCATGAACAAGCCCTTCAAATCTTGGTGAGGAAACAGAGTTAAGGGACTGCTCCACCCCTCAGTGAATTAGTGAGGGTTTACAAAATATCAGTTGCACAAATGAGTTAAAAATAAAGCAGTGGCTGGAGAAGGGAGGAAAAAAAACTGGCACTACAGGCTATTAAAAATACTTTTCCTGTCTCAACAGGAACAGCCTAGCTGAGAACCTTTACTTAAATTCTTCTTATGAGAATGTTCATACTTGTACTGAGATAATCCTTGTGGGCCTGATTCGATTTTGGCCCTTAATGTGTTTAACCATCTTTGTGTCAGTGAGAGACAACTTATATTGGAGCCACGTTTTTTGAACTGTTTGCATTTTTTTCTACTAAAATGAAGAAGTTCTACTCAATTTCCAAGGGAAATACCAAATTATCTAACTTGGGAAAAGTACACGTAGAAAATAGAAGCTGGCAAATGAGGACAGCTGTGGCATAATATTTTTTTAAACTTAAATACCTAAATTTGCAGGTATTAGGTTTCTCTTAGAGTACTTACAAATCAAAGGAAACCAAGCAACACTAATACCTCTGCAATGCATAGAGGGTTCTGAGTAGGCAATTTGCTTTTTCTGCAAATCAGAACATTATATTTAGCACATACTGTAGTTTCCCTGTGGGTGCACAGCAATAGAAGTCAAAACAAACAGATACAAAGCATTTTTAAACAACATTTAAGATGACGCATTGCCTGCTTGAAATGACAAGTTTGTACATTGTAGGGTAGGACTAGTATCCACCTCTCCTTTATAATTTGAAAGTCTGTGTTGATTTATTTTCGCTCTGCTCCATGTCAGACAGGGCTATTTTGAGGCCTTTTGGGAAAAGAAAAAAATATAATTGTAAAGTAACC
Source organism: Neodrepanis coruscans (assembly GCA_013400695.1). NCBI lineage: Eukaryota > Metazoa > Chordata > Aves > Passeriformes > Philepittidae > Neodrepanis > Neodrepanis coruscans. Next base: position 29,003 of record VYZS01007536.1, on the reverse strand, counting down.
ATCCAGCATGAAAATATAAGTGTTTGAAAAGGAAACTCAGGAGATTTCTATCTCAAAGCCCATTCAATCATCCTTTACTTGGAACTGCTTTTAAATACTCTTCTACTGGAATGGCAGAAACTTCTCCATACCAGCTTTGAAGCCAGATGTGCTCAATGTTCATTTTCATGAAGAACCACTCATAGCTACGGGGCCACTTTCTCACCACTGGGTGCCTGGAAACATAAAGAAAAGAAAAAAAATTAAAAGATGTGCCAAAGCATATGAATGGTTTGTTTTTTTCAGGCTAGTGTGCTCAGCCAGAGTGAAACCTGAGATCTGAGAATCACCACCATTCATCTTTTTGGCCATCCCTTGCTGTCAGGTTTATGATCTTCCACACCCCAGTCTGGGGAGAACTGCAACACAAACAGCCAGCAAACACAACCTCCCCCATTGCAGAACCCCATCTCTAAAGGCAGAGTTGTTTCATCTCTAAGTGAAAAGTAGTTAGAGGAGACTCCCTGAATGTGTGTCAGGGCTATGCTTGTATCTATTCAAAGGAAACAGTGTTCTGAAAATACTACATCTTAGGTAGCAGTTGTGGCATGGCAGGAGAGTTAATAGAACTAGGTAGCAGGTACAGCACAGCCTCTGCAAGCTGTCACCCCCTACAACCTTCTCATGCTGTATTTCTGTCTCATTTCTTTGGCCTGCTCTTGCAGCTAGGTCAAAGAAGTTCTCCCTGACAGCAATACTGGGTGCAGATGTTTGGTCCCCAAGCTCCAGCAAGTGCATCTGTGGAAGCTCAGCAGTGATGCACAGAGTGGATACAACAGCTCAAGTCACAGTATTCACAGGAGCACAAGGGGAAGTGGTGCAAGCGTGGGCAGGATTGGCCCAGTGCGTCTCTGCCCCTGCAGAGGACCCTGCAGTGGAGATGGTTGGTTTGTTAACTTCTTGGTTCCCCTCTGTCTGGGAAAATGGGATTTCCTACCATTTTCTGAGTTGTTCCTTTGAGCAGCTATGACTGTGGCATTGGGATGTGACTCCAGATGCTGCTGGCACTGGATGGGCTGTGCCCTGGCAGCCCTATTGTTCTGGCTCTTGCATCTGACAGTAGAGCATCCTTTGCTGAAGTGCTGGTGGACTCTGGCTCACAGAGAAATCTAGTTTCTGTAAAGTTTGTAAAAAAGGGCTCATGTGACAGTATGATCCCATCTGTCTGTGGTCCCATTTTTGCTACTGATGGCATCCACTGACAGAGTCCCCCTTACCATAGGCCAGAGAGAGCATTGCCTCTGGACTGTTTTGGATCCCAGCTCATCCCAGTTTCCCAGCAGTATTTGATTGACCAGGCAAGGTGTGCCTGGAGGACCATCCCTGGCAGCCTCTGTGGGAAGTGTGTACTCCAGCTAAGGTTCAGGCTTTTCATGCCTCTAATCCTGAAGACCTGCTGGAGGGCATGGGGTCACACCCTGTGTGTGCATACATGTCTGGGTTGTGCTTGCATCTTTCAAAGGAGACTGTTCGGTAAGTGCTATGGCTTTGCAGCAACTGGTACGTCAGGAGAGGCAATAAAACCTGTAAGATACACCCTGAAAATATTTGTAAGCCCAAAGGCAGCAGAGCTCTGCTCTGTCCCTGAGTAGAAGGCTGTAGCTGAAGAGGACTACCTGTCCTAAGGTGGGGTCAAATCATTAAAGATAACAAATACACCCTGGATTTATGGAATCTCCCCTTGGAACCAGGTGAAATATTTTCATAATCCCCAGTTTATAAACTACATGCCTTATCAGAGTCCAACAGTAACTAATTGCATTTCCATATTCCATTTCCTCAGAAGTTAAAAGGAGGTCTGTAATTCCAAACCACACAGGAGCCAACAAGCTTCATGGCCCCAAAGTAAAGATCAGGGCTGTTACTTCTCAGATTTTCTGTACCAAATGGCCACATTCACATATTTGTCTCTAACCTGTGGGTTGCACTTTACTATGTGCCTGTTAGATACAGACCTGGAAAACATTGCTTGCTTGGCAAATTCCACTTCCTCTGGAGGCACTGTGGCCATCTGTCCCATGAGAGTCAGCCTGGTGCACCTTGGATCCTCTGGATCAATTACATTTTTTCTGTGCACAGAGAAAAATACTTAGGAGTAATAATAGCTTGATTTCTTTCTTAAAGGCTCTTGGAGATATGTGAACTCCTGCTCACATATAAAAAGCTTTGTCAAGCCTTGCAGGTCTTTTCTACACCCAGCTATACCATTTGGTGGATAGGAGAAATCTTGAAGGAATACTTACCTGACACATAGCTCTGCTGTAGCTATTTTTTTAATCTGAATTTATGCTCATAAAACCTGGACTAATATATTCTGTATTGTAAAAAATATTAAAATAACAGTTTTCCCAGACAGATATAGAGACCTGGATTCAAGATTCTGATAACTATCAGATTGTTAGTCTGTGCCTATGCCTACAAAAAAAAAAAAGTATGAATACATGTATTTGTATATAAAGCATGAAGTCTTCTCCTTGTGTTTATCTTAGGATAAGCAACTCTATCCTTTTTCATTTTTTAACTGCTTTACATCAAGTAGACATGATCTATTAAAACAAGTTCTCCCATTGCCTTCAGACCAAGACAGGGAAGGTACCTGTTGCTTTTTGCCTCTTTGCATAGAGCAAAAATAAATAACTCCCATAAGTAGCTGCAGGGCAATTGCTGACTCTGATATATACAACACAAGGATATAAATCTTAAGTAAATTGACCAATTGCAAAAAAGCTGTGTATTCAATGACTGCAAAGGCTTGATTCTGGTGAGTGCTGAGCAGCCCCAAGTTCTGTTGCCAGCAGTCTGAGACTGCTCAGCATCTCAGAGAACTGTCTCCCCATGTAAGCCTGAAAAACTTCATTAGGCAATGAAGGCTGCATTTCTTCTTCTCTGTGTTTGATTGGAAGCAGTAAATCACAGCAAATTACATCTCATCTGTGTGCAGTTTTACTTAAAGGTCTTGGCTTGAGCCCTTTGGCCCTAACTGCATGCAATCTGCGATGGCTTCGTTTTTGGTTATAATTCTCAATTTGTGTCTAGTCATGCAGGAAACATATGGACATCCTCCTGCAACTAATTTAACACCTGCAGATTCTCCACAGATGGTTATGAAAGACTAAGTAGCTCACTGGATAAAGTACCTGCTTTGCTAGAGAGGGCTGCGAACAGAGATACGCAAGGAAGTATAGGAGGCTGATTGATACTTGGCTATGCCCAGAAAGCACTTGGCAGCACCTGTAGCCTGATCTCCAAAGGGCCGTTTGCAGTCACCTAATCTTCAGGATGTTTTTTCAGCATCCTGTTCAGCCTGGAGCAGCAGTTGTCTGAAGAGGGAGTTCAGCTTAACTACCTCTGTACAAACTACTTGTACTCTGTTTCCTCTGCCAGGCTTACTTTGTGGGAGGAAGGGCAGCAGCCAAAGATCAAGCTCAAACTGTCTGTTCACATCAATGTATAATGGTCTAATTTTCTCTAGTAAATTTTTTTGTCATTATTATGAAATAATACATGAGTGGTGTTCCGAGTATCTGAAAGTCTGCATTCCCTATCCTGGCAATCGGTTTATTTCTATCAGTGTGTATTTGAAGTGCAAACTTGTCTGTGTGATTACCTTGGCACACTGTAGATTCTCAGCGCTAACTCACACTGCCTGCTGTGGATGTCATTTCACATCTGGCTTACAGTGGCCTGAGAGCACCCTCAGGAACACAGCTGTATCTAAGGAACACAGCTCCATTCCCTAGGGACATCTGTAGCTCCTTGCATTTCTTTTGCATAGGCTTTGGGTGTTATGGGCCATTCAGCATCCATGGGCCAATGAGACACCCACCCACAAAAACACAAATAAATATAGGCAAATACAGTGTATACAGCAGAAGAGAGAGGAGATGAATCCCAGTACAAAGGATGTCAGCTGAAAGTCTGCATATCCAGCAGCCAGGGCAGTGCAGATTCACATTCTTGGAACTGTTGGCACTGGATAATGGAGTCTTAAAGCCTATTTGAGGCAATCTCCCGATTTATTATTATCTTTTGTGCTTAATCTTAATACTTTATCAACATCCTCTGCATATGGTCATGTAGACAACATATATTTAACATATATATTGATGAAGGAAAGGGACTTCTCACTAGCAAAAATTCAGTTCAGAAAATTGCTTTAAAATAACTATGTGTCTGAACATATGGTACATTTTCCTCTACAACCTAATAGTATCATAAAAAAACTGAAAAGCAAGGAAAAGCAGGAATCTTTACAAGTGTCTTTCTTTACATAGCTGCTGGGTAAGATGTGGTTTTACTTTCAAGAATTCAAAAAGAATTGCTATCAAAGGACGTCTGCCTTTCACAGAGCAGAACAAGGTGATAGATTTTGGATGTGATCAGTAGCAGTGAAAGATTTTGGTCTGACCTTCTCATATTACAGTTATTTGGTGTTTTTGTACAAGTACATGTTTATTCTGAAAGCATGCTCATTGATTTTGAGTAGGCAGTAGACCTGACATTGCTGTGGTTAAGCAATGAACCCTATCTGCCTTTGCTGAGAAAGTTTTGCCTGATAGGAGTAGTGGCAGATGTGACTCTTTCCCAATTTACATGAAAAGCTGTTCTCCACATATTTGGCTGACAACAAAACACAAACACTGTTCATCCATATCTGGAATGGTTTTATTTATATTTTTCCCCCCTGGCTTTTTCTTGTTTGCTGTTTTCTGTACACTCTCTCGTGAGCCAGGGTGCTACACTAATTGGCACACATAATACTATCTTGCCAGGATAAATTATTCAAACTGAATTTTGAACATTAAAATAATATTCTGGAGGGTCAATTTGTTTTTATGGGAAATGAGGCATGCAAATTATTTGTTGAGATTATGTTAGGTGAAGTTTTGGAAGAGCTGAACAGGACAATGATACATATAAGTTTAGCACGCTGTTATTACTTTGTTGGTTTTGCCTTCAGGGCTGCCTCTTATTGTACGTTTTCTGTTTCAAAGTAGGAACCTTGTATTCTAATCTTACATTAGCATTAGTATTTTCTTTTTCAAAGGATCCCTTCATATTCTAAAGTAAATCTGTTTCTGCATTTTTTTGGCATAATATTTCACTAATTATGTATAATTACTTCCATACTTCTTAAACCATCAAAAACCACAAAACTTACAGCTACCACTTCTAAATGTTGTGAGCAGGTCTTGAGTTTTCAATACTGTTACCAGCACAACTTAGGTAAATGCAGGGTTTGCTTTCTAGTAGTAAAGGGATATAGTCAGGTATCTCATATGTTTACTGAAGATAATAAAGGCATACCAGGGATAGATAGGTATATTTATTAAAATACTCCTCCCTCACATCAGTAGACGTCTAGCCATGCATTCACTAGTCACTTGTTGCCTTCTGTATAAACACATATGCAGCTCTCAGTCCTTAGGTTCCTTTTATCTTTGCTGGCACAAGAACAAGTAGGTGTGGAGAAGTAGGTTTATTTAACATTTATGTGCTCCTGACTGGGAGTGAGGGGGAGGCAGAGCTGAGGCAGAGCTGATGACATTCTTGCTCTGTTGAGGAAACCCAAGGTGGATTCTTAGGCCCTGTCTTTGTGAGAATCAGGTCCTCCCTGGAGAGGACTTCATGAAGGCTATGATAAAATATGAACTGAGAGGAAGAGAAAGCAGGTAACTGTGGAAGGAGACCAAGCAACAGGGAACATATTTATTTTTCCATGCTTATTTAAAATGCATACACTTTACTGCAGAACATTAGAAAAGCCAGATTAAAATGGAAGAAGATTCAGTTTATGCATTTTATAAGAAGACAGTGCATTAAGACAGATCATCTTAATTATTCATCTGATTTGTGAAGATAGAAGAATTGATTGTTCCTGTTTATCTGCTTACAGTGAGCAAACTAGGCATGCAGAGTTTGACCCAGTCCAGGCAGTTCTCTTCCAAGCACGTGAGATGACAACATGAGCTGCATTCACTTACAAAAGTGCCAACTTTACTGAGCTTAAGGAAAGGCCTGTATCCAAGTGAAGTATGTTTCCCAACAGAGATGCAATGCCATGAAGTACACTGCTGATGAACTTGTCCCACTTATTTTACTATGTAGCACTTCCGTGTTTTTTGGGTCACAGTTCATGTGTGGTTCAGAGTAAAGTGCCACCTACTCATTAACTTGTTTACTACACTAGCCATCTCTTGGAGTTTAATTAGAAGGTTCTTATACAAAACTATCCAAGTCCAGATAGTTCAGGCTGCTGTGGTTATACAGGCACATAAGGTGATGGTGTTGGCTCTCGGTTAGAATTCCCTTTCACAACTGAGATCTCTGCTTTGACTGACCCCCGCTCTGTCTCCTGGTTTCTGACGAAGAGTATCCCTGAGTATTATCTTCATTCTCAGCCTCTGCAATCCATTAGTCAGGTGACACAGATATACCACAGATCAGTGATAAAAGCAAAATAAGAGTTTGGGAGACACTTGGAAAGGAAAGCCAGGTGTCCCCCAGAAGGAATTGATAAGAAAAAGGCAGGAGGGTTCAGTAATGTTATAGGGTCTGAGGGCAGAAGCAGGGGTCTATGGAGAGGAATCCCTCCTTTTTTCTTTTTTCTCAGTCTACTTTTCCCACATAGCAGCTAACATCCTTTTCCTCCACCCTGCTGAAAAAAACAAGACATTCCATACTCCCAGTCAGGACACACAAATCCTTAACAAATCCCCTGAACACAGCAGTTCCTGCCCTGTGAGAAATCAGTGCTCTTATCCCTCTATTTCTTGAGCAGAATGGAAGAGAAAAGAAGTTGGGAAAGAGCATTCTCCTATTGCAGAAAAGGAGAGACAGACAGTCAAGAAGAAAGCCTGAGAGAACAGTTTTCCTACTTTTTTTTTTCCTACTTTAAAGCACTCAGCTCATAAGGGCAATGACTGCAAAACCATGTAATTAGGACGTGGGGAATGGATGCTGACATAGCTCATCCCTGTCTCCTCCCATGGATGCAAGGTAGATGCCCTGTCACACCCTGCACAGGGCTGCTCTTCCCATAGCCCCAAACTGGGCACAAGGTAAAAAAGCAGTTATTTTCTAGTATATGCAATGCATCATAGGATTTTTGTCTCCTAAAATCTGCAGAAAGGAAGGGAGGGAATGCTGTGTCCTTAGGGGATCACTCTAAAGTGCCTATAATTTTGATTCATAAAGGTGGTTTATTTTGAAAAGTAAGTTATCCTCCTCATGCATTTCATTTGCTCACCACTAACTACCAGAGTCTGTGAAGCAGAAAGAGTGTATTGGTGCTGCTAATCTGCGTGGCATGAACGTCAAACAAAATCTCTGCTGAAAGCAATTTCATAATCTCAAAAGCTGTTGCTGGCCTTCAACCGGATATGGCTGGGCAATTCTGCTCTGCTCTGATTTCAACAAGAGTTTCTTTATCAGCTGTGTTTGGGAGCCGGTAAAGATAGTTAGACATCTCTGCTTTTTGAAGAGGTCTTCTGTTCTGAATCTGAAGTCAGGCTTGGGAGCTGAAGAGCATTGATACAGTGGCTATTCTGCATCTAAGTGAGCTTGTATTCATAGTTTATCTGCTTTCATGTTTTAAATAATTTCACTCTTTCTAGAAGATAATCTTCCCTAGAATGTTTTCAATACAATGTGTTAAGTGAGGCCAGTCTATTCATCTGTCTTCATTGACAATAACTACTCGTTTCTTCAGCTAAACTCTGTTTTTCAGACAGGAAACTTTTATATAGTTTAACCATAGACAACTCACAGTGTAAAAAAAAGAATCACAGCATCAACTATTTTTGTAAACAGATTTGGAGGAACACATACTACTTCACTAGAAAGGGAATTTAGGAAATTGGTTATTTAAGAATACAGGAAGAAAATAGTAATTTAGAGCTGTATTGTATGCATTGGGTCATGATGATAGTAGGTTTTATGTTTGACTTACTAACTTGGTATCTTCATGATTTTTTTAAATACAGTTTGTTCAAGAACAGCTACTGACATAATTATTTGCATAGGACTAAAAAGAGCCAATATAAATACCAGGAATAGAAATGCTTCTGTGCCACAGAATCAGGAAGCGTATCTCAAAAATTAATGGATGTCTGAATTCAGCCTTTGTCTTCTGTATGCATCATTTCTCTTTGTGTTAAGGTGCAGTACCAAGTTTGTTATATTAATCCATGCACTAACAAACAGTCACTCCACAAACCCAGAGGTATTTATACATTGCTTGGCCATCTGACATCTCAAAGGTTGTACCTGCCACCTATGGTGGGCTTACTGTCTCTCAGGATTGCCCAGGGAATGAAGTCAGATGTTTGTGCATGCTCCTGATCTACCACGCAGCAGGGACCTTAACCCACCAAATTCCTCCTCTCTCCTCATGGCCTTGCGGTATCCAGAAGCACTGGAGATGCTCAGCACTTCCTGTCAGCATTTTCAGTGCAGAGTTTAGAAAACCTACAGAGTTTAGGAGTCAGCTTATAACCACTGAACACATCTGCCTAATTGTGCTAATGTGCTAACTCAAGCACCTGATGGGAATGGTGGGTAAAACAGCTCTGATGGAGTCATCCCTGATAGAAGTCGCAAATCAGGAAGGGAATCTGAACCCCCTCAAATCACTTACAGTCTGCAGTGTGGATTTGAAACACCATCCTCCAAACTAATAGCAAAAAAACCCCAATAGTGGACTGACCCCAAAGCTCACTGCTTTTCTCTTCTGTGAAAACCAGTTCACAGCAGCCATGTAACTGCTCCTTCTCTAAGAAAGCTGTAGTGGGTCTGCTGAACCTGATGTCAAGGAGGTGACACACGTTTAAAATTAATTGCCTGTTTTCCAGACTGCAGCTGTAATGAGGCAGACCCAGGAGCGCAGTTGGAAAGAGGGGTCCTCTGAGCAGCCTGTGTGTTGGGAAATGTGTTTAGAACAATAGCTGCTCTATTCTTTAATGTTGGGCTCAATCTTGCTCTCTCTGAAAGCTGCAACAATGGGACTCAATCTTTTCAGCTTGTCTGTGGCATAGACATACCAGCTTAGTCTATTTATAGCCCTGAACCATTTAATTTTTCTTGCCTCTATTATCCATTTATCAGCCTTCAGATAGGATGCTGTGTAGTTGCTAACAAATGCTGTCTCTATCCTGGCCATCAGAGAGCCTTCTCAGAGAGGGGCAGCCTTAATCCTCTGGGAAATGGCAAGGTCTAGGTTAGAAATGAGGAATCCAGACTGTAGTTGCAACATAAAATGTCTTGCAATTAGTGCCTTGTCAGATGCATCACAGGTCTCTTTCTCTCATTATTACATGTTATCTCTCATATTAGTTTAGGGTTTTCAAATTTTCTTTCCAGCTGATTAAATATTAAGGCTGGAGCACCAAAAAGGACAGTCTGTATTTCTCACATCCTTGAAAGTGAAAATATTTATTGTCAAGGTTTGGAACTTGAGTCTGTTCCGAAACAAACCAAATGAAATTTGTTACTAAATAAATTTAATATCAAATCAGTGTACACAAGTCACTTGAAATTCATTAGATACAAGAAGACTATTGAAATGTCAGCAATGTTTTCTTTCTAAAGGCCAGAGATTTCTTTTGCAATGCAATAGGTCAGAAGCATTTTTCAGGAGAGTGCCAAATACTCCCCGGAGCACTGACTACAGGCACTGATCAGCTTTCACATTTATTTTTGTTCTTGCAACTCAGAGTAGGTTAATAATGGAATTCTAACAAAGTTCTACACGAAAACAAGCTACAAATGCAGTGTTGGCATACAAGGACATGAACTTTCTCACGTAGAACATGATTCATTTAGCTATTTTGCATAATTGTTTTGAAAACAAAACAATTAATGATGCACTTGACCAAGAGAACGTCTGACAAGAATGACACTTTCCTTTTCAAAGAAAACCTCACACATACTGTTATAATACTAGTAAGACCTGAGGTCTCTCAAGAGTAAAAGCTCTTGCCTCTCATATAGTGTGAGTAAAGAAGACTTTTGCTATACAAAACTTGAGCCACCACATAAAGCTCTGCACTAAGGATGCTCTGTGGTGTTTGAATGGCACTGCCTGCCTATCTCAGCAGGTCAAGTGCACCCTGAAGCTGGGAACAGGTCACCCCAAGCACTGGCAGCAGGACCCAGACACATTTATTTTCTTCACTGTCATACTGCCCTCAGAAGCCCTTTCTGTGGGGTAACAGTAGGCTGATGTGCAGGGCTGGAATTTTACATGTTACTACTTTTAAATGTAAAAACCACTCACATATTGCTAATTTAAAATATAAATTAATTTCTGACCCTGGTTATAGTGGGAAGGAAGAGAAGAAAGTTAAAATCCTGGTGCCTATCCTGGTGCCTACACACTTCCTGTCTGTGAAACAGCCCCAAAGCTTGCTCACATTTTCATATCATCAACAACACAGACTGCAGATCAACAAATGTCCTAACTTTTCATTGTCCATATTGCTTGTTCTTTGCACTAATGCCAACCAATATCTGTTCCAGATGAGAATTCTAGAAATAATGAACAACAAACTGAATGTAAGAACAAAATGAATAATGCAAGGGGCACTGATCAAACTCTGAATCTGTGTACTCAGTTCAGTAGTAAGCTCAATATTTAGAGTACGGTTACATGTTAAAATGAGGATATCCTATTTTCCTTCACCTTCTTTTTCTTTTTCCCTCTCTTTTGCTCTCCTTTGGCTTCTGAGGAGCTGATTCAAGTTACTAAGCCACTAGAAATCTCATCCAGAAAAAAAAAAAAGGAAGGGGTTTCTGCTGCGTTACTGAGCTAAAATTGGCCCACCATATGGTCATCTGGATGGAGGGGGTGGGATTGCATGGCCAGAATCAGCCACAGCCACAGGAAGAAAGGAAGAAGGATTGGCAGAAAACCTTATTCTCACTGTCAGGTTAATTTTCTTGAGATTTATGTTTCAACTCAGGGTGAGGCAAAGCCCAGAACTGATCGGGGGCAGGGTGGCATGTGACTGGCAGTAGGGAGGGAGAGTAGAGATGTGGTGACTGGTAATTAGTTTGGCCTAAGCTGTCTTGGAAATCCAGGTTTAGCTTCTTGGCGGTGCCCAGAGAGCTCTTCTCACCAGAGAGCACAGTCTCAGGCTGCAGAGGGGACTAGAGAAGCAGGTGACAGAATCCAGGTTGTCCTGGCTGCAAAACAAACAACAGCAAATATCTGGCACACTGAACAAAAGGGCAGTGGTTTGAAAATTAATAGTAAATTAATAAAAAGACATAGAATTAATATTCTCAACATTTTGTGAGGCATATGAATTTCATGTTTCGATAAATTGTCTTTTGTTGGTGAACTGGTACTTCCCAAACAGGTAAATCAGGCTAAACCATATTGCTAAACCATAAAAGACAAAAACTTTCCAGAGTGTTGTTTAAAGTTAGGGATTAAAGGCCATACTTAAGTGCCTAAATGGGTGTGTAGTTTTCAGAAGTGCTCAACAACAATACTTAACATCGATGGAAGCTGCTCTGAGTCTTGAGCCTCTGAAAACAGGGTAGTAGGACATGGGACTTAAAATACATTTTTAAGCCCTTAGTCTAGATATTCAGTTTACTATTTGACTGAATCAAAAAGCTTAGAAAGCTGGAATAAAAGCCATTAGCCTATAACAAAAGAACAGACACATTTATTTTTAAATGATAAATCTAAAACATTTAATTAAATAATTAAGGATTATATTTAAGGAAGAAGCAGAACCATTCAAGTATTAACTTCACCACTCTACTGATCTCCTCAAGCATTCAAAGCTGAATTATCTTAAGAAATGTGGTGATGGAAGATTCCTAGTAGGTGTTTGACTCTTTCAGAGGAAGCCATGACTTCCATTCCTTGGGAATAGGTTGTCAGCTTGAAATTACTTGTACTGCTTAGGACTAAGAAATATTTCATTTTTCCACCATATAACTCTTTAGAAACCACTATATTCTGGAAATAAATACAGACAAGTGTAACAGTATTGTTTTATATTTGCCATTCACTGCTTTTCCCAAGTGTTGTTCTCAGCTAGCAGGATAGAGAAGTGGCATGACACCCAAGATAATCCCCTGAAGCTGAAGAAACCTGTTCTTAAAACAAAACCTCTCCTACCCCAAAAAGCACCTTTAGTTAGGGTAAAACCTGTTAATGCAATCTCTTTCTGAGGGAGCCTGTACTTTCCAGTTCTCTCTCTCTCTCCTTGGAACATCAGTTAAGATCTTCTTTGGCAATAGAGTCCTGTCTGACACTATTTCAGTGTCATGTACCTCATCACAACAAGGGGCCTTTGTAAACAACACTTCACACAAGGTTGACCCAGCCAAGTATGCCACATGTTTGACTGTAAACAAACATATGGTAGAGATAAGTCTTTTTCAAGGAGAAAAGAATGGAGGGGAAAACGGAATCATCTTTGAATTCACATTACATACATTTTACACGTTATGTTTCAGTGAGCTGAAGCTATTCATTATTCATATAGAAAAACATGGACCTGTTGGATTGAGTCCAGAGGAAGGCCATGAAAATGATCACAGGGCTGAAGCACCTCTCCTATGATGACAGGCTGAGAGAGTTGTGTTTGTTTGGCCTGGAGAAGAGAAGGCTCCAGAGAGACCTTATAGCACCTTCCAGTGCCTGAATGGGCCAACAAGATTGTCGGGGAGGGACTTTTCACAAAGGCATGCAATGATAGGACAAGAAGGAATGGCTTTAAACTGAAAGTAGGTGGGTTTAGATTAGATGTTAAGAAGAAATTATTTCCTGTGAAGGTGGTGAGACACTGGAAGAGGTTGCCCAGAGAAGCCATGGAAGCTCCATCCCTGTAAGTGTTCAAGGGCCAGGCTGGATGGAGCTTTGAGCAACTTAGATGGCCTTTAAGGTTCCTTCCAACATAAACCATTCTGTGATTCTAATATTCTATGATGTGGTTAAGAAGAAATCAACTCACTGCTCTCTCTGAAGAAAAGAACCTGCAACTGGATGTAGACCGGTAAACCTAAGACCTGGCTGGCTTCCTTTATTTGTGGGGTCATTTACTGACTGTTTATGATGAACAAGGTATCAAAAATTTGCAAATATATTCAATCATATCCTTTGAAGAGGTGGAAATCAGACTGAGTGTCACAGTCCTGAGTGTATGACTCATGAACTGAGAGCCTGAGATTGCCTTACAGGATCCAGAAAGCTAGAGCCTCATCAAGACAAGGCCTTCAAGAGTTGTTTAGCAGAGCAAAGATACCTGCTTTACAGTGAATTTGGATAGCCTTTGAAACTCTATGGATTTTATTGATTAGATCACTATAGACTAAAGTAGGATCTTGAACATGTAGATTTTATGTAGGCACCTCCAAGAAGAGATTAGAATTCAGGTACGTTAATGTGTGAGCTGAAAGCTACTCCAGCTGTTGATGTTACAATATACTTCAGTGATATCTCTGCTTTTCTCTACTGTGCTTTACCAGGGCAACTCACGTCAAAACAAACCTAGGAAGGAGCATGTATCTGATGGTGAGAACCAAAAATAAAAGCAGGACACTGAAGGTGAGAACCCAGCATTTTGTTCTGAAGTCTCTATTCTCACTGAAAGTGGTAGTTGGCAGATAGAAATGTTACCTGCAGAAATTTCCATCTGCCTCTGGAAGTGTCAGAGAAGCCATGGGATTCTTCAGGAGATCTGTCACCGTGTTATCCTTTGGTGTCACATAAAAGAAAGGGATTCCAGTGCTGTTATTGACAGGACCGTCGCTGAGAAGTAAACAGTTCCCATAGGGCATACCTTGGATCTGCAAAATCCAAATAAGCAACTGGTTACATCTTTGCACGTGGACAGTTTATAATGTGGGAGATTCCCTCAAGAGCCCTAGCAGAGAGGATAGCCAGCCCCATTGCTCCCACTTTCTTTTGTCATCGTGAGACAGCACTTCTAAATTAAGCTATCTCCTCTATATTAGTTCTGCCATGCTTTTATGAAAACGAATCTCTCCTCTATTTCCGCTTTCCATTCCTGTCCATGACACTATAGAGAACATTTTCTCTTCCATGACCTGAAAGGAACTACCAAATTAAAAATGTTTAAATGCATTAAAATCAATGCCATCAGCATCAAGAAATGCTTACTTTATACCAGTGTTGATACTTTTCCTCAAATCCAAAAGGATATGGAGCTTAATTTAGCCTTGATTCAGCTTTTTTACACTAATTTTGCCTTCCCTTTTGGCTTTGGCTTGCAAAGTTAGTGCATCAGTTTGTCAAGCCAAAGAAAAAAGCATTTAAGCTAGAATTGTGTTTGAAGTAAACTGGACATCAGCTCTACTTCCTGGGCAGCAACATCAGGTCGGGGAGGGGTGTGAGGGTTGGGGGTTTAATCACCAAGCCAGCCAGAGTAAAATCTCCTCCCACGGCAGAGAAGGGACCCCAAGGATAGGAGTTTTCCAAAAGTTTTCTCCCATACACTGACCTGTGTACATAAAGTGGATATAACACATGCAAAAAATGTCCTTGCCTAGTAGTGACACCCATTAATATTTTCCATAATGATTTATACCTCTACTTTGCTTTCCATGGCATTATAAATAGCAATGACAGATACTCAATAAATTACTGTCTTTTTCATGTCTTCAGATACTTCTTTCCGCATGATCTATTAGATATTAAATAGTAAAATTATCAGTCAATACTTTAATTCAATGTAAGTGGTAAATCTTTTACAGCAAAATAAAATTAAAATTAAATATGAACAGGTAATAAGAAAACCTTGGATAATGTTGTTAGCTGGGTTGCATGCTCTCTGATTTTTAGTGTTTACATGCCTTTAAAATTTTAATGCTTATAGTGCTTATAAATGGTTCTTTGTTAGCATTCCTTAGAAGTAATGCTTTGATGATGCTACATAACTCAGAAACTAAAAATACTTCTTTTATTATTAAGAGTTACAATGAAAAAAGTATAGTCACTAATATTGCAGGACATGTTCCCATTGCTTAAAATGCTCAGTCTGTCATGCAAGACACCTGGATTCTCAAAAAGAACTGTGATCACAGGCAGCATAGCTAGCATTCAGAGCAGCCATCACCACTCTATGAACTCCAGATCTTATTAAGAATCAGATTTTTCTGTATTACTTCTGTGTTCTAACTAGAGGCAGCTAACTGCAGACTATATTATGGCTGTAATTCCACTAAGGGTTTCTGGCAAGAGAATAAACCAGAAGAGTTAAGATCATATGATTTATTAGGATTTCCAACAAGCTGATGTAGAATTAAAGGCCTCTTGTGACTATGTATGTATTTATTTAACTGTGTCTTTTTTCAACCTGTTACTTTGTATTTCACAATAACATAAAATGCCACTATCTCTGCCAAGCTTTCTGATGATTTATGTGCTTCTGACTTCGACTATTTTTTAAATTGTAAAGTACTTAATCTGTGAATACTTTCAATGTCTCTTTTTTTATTATTTTCTTTTTATCCCCCCACTTTTGTCAGAGTGGTACTGGATACTGTGTCTTATCCCAACCAAAAAGGGAAATATTTTAAAGCTGGGGGAAAAAAAAAGACCTCGATTCTCCGGTGCAGCCCAGCTATTTTGTTTAATGCTCCTTACAGAGAAACCGTCCTTTGAGCTGGTACAGCTGGACGGATGGACAGATTTTGTGGCAGCCCAGCAGGCTCTCCTCCTCCTCCTCTTCATCCTCCTCCTGAAACAGCCCCTCTCCAAACCTAACGTTGCAGCTCTGCTTTCCGGCCTAGAGATTTTGCTTTTTTGGTGCCCCTCTGGTGCGGCTTTTAGCGTGCCTGCGCCCTCACTGCGCTCCAAGCACAATTTCTCTTCCAGAAAGAGTTTCCTCTGTTCCCGCCGCGACGCGGGCGCTGCCGGCGGCGAGACCGCGGGGCCGCGGGGCTGACGCTCGTCCAGCAGGTAACGCGTGGCGTGGGCACCGTGGGCACCGTACCTTTCCTCGGGCGGCCCGCGTCGCCACGAAGCCCCAGGTGTTGTGGCGGGCGAGGAACCGGGCGGTCCCGGCGCGTCCCGGCGTCCCGCCGCCCTCCCGCCGGTAGGAGAACATCCTGGAGGGAGCGGCCCCCTGCCCCGGCCGCCGCGCCGCCGGCCCTGAGCCCAGCGCCGCATCCTCCCGGTACGCCGAGGCCGGGTAGCTTTGCTTCCAGAGGCCGCCCGCCTCCTCCAGCAGCGCGGGCAGCGCTTCCTCGGTGGAGGAGCTGTGCAGCTCGTCCGCCGCCGCCCCCGCCTCGGGCAGCGGCCACGACACCGAGCTGACCACCACGTATCCCGCCGCACCGCCCCACAGCAGCGCCGGCAGCAGCCACCACGGCCACCACCGCCCCGCCGACATCTTCTGCCGCAGCTCCCGCCGCGCCGCTCCCGCCGCGCCCTCCCGCGGCCGCCGCCCGCCCCGCACTGCCCCCTCTCCGCAGCCACATGTTCGCAGCAGCTGCGGTTCGGTCGGGCGTCTCGTCACACCTCGCCTCGGTGTCCTGCCCTCTCCCCAGTCCCGTGCGGTGCGGGAACCTCTGCCCGCACCTGCCCGGGACACCCGCGGGCGGCCGTTCCCAGCCCACCGGAGGGGGTCGCTGCCTTTGCCTGTCGTTTGCGGGGGTCCTGTGACACTGTTGGAGCCCCTGGGTCGGGTGCGCAGCCCAACAAGTATCTCACAGAAATCAGTGCTCTACACGCACCGCAAGATCCGCAAAACCAGACAGATGGAGCTGTACGGGCAGAAGCGGTGGTGCTCTGTTTATTAGAAAAGGGAGAATACACGAGGCAAGGCTCCCATGCGAATATTCCCGTGGCAGGGAATTTGGACCCCAAGTCCGAGCTGGCAGGCAGCACTAGTTTGGTGCCTGGGAGATGTGTTTTGATACATGAAGCTGATATTAAATTATATGTTTTCCAGACGAGCTTTTAATTAGGCAAAGATTTGAATGTATATTTGAGTTTATATGAATGGCCCGATTTAGTAAAGGCACTTGTGCTTCCAGGTCCTTTTCTGTTCTTGTAGACCCCTTCAATATGACAATGCAAACTTGTAATTCTTTGAAANGCAGAAAGAGCTCATTATATTTACCGTGCATTTAAACAAAATCTTATTCCAAGATATGCTACTAAGGTACCTAAACACTATAATGTGGAATCTACTCATTAGTAAAAGTGAAATTTTATTAATAGAGCTACTATATTTCATAATATTAATACATCTGAATTTCATTATATGGATTCTACCTATTAGCCAAAGCAAAACTTTATTAGTAGCACCATTACATTTCACAAAATGTATATTTGTAAATGTTCATTGCATTCGTGCAAATTATTTAAGGAGCACAGGCTCAATAGGAGATAGGGAGCGATGAATCTCACAGGGGTCTTTGTCATTCTGAAGGCTCTCAGGCACATCTAACAGACTTTACCTTTCCATATCTGTGAAGAACAGATTGAGGTCAGTCTACTGAAACAACGTCTGCTTAACTATGCCATGAGAACATGTTGTATATCTTATCTAGAGTCTAAACTCTTATAAATAAAAGTGGACCGGAAAATATTGAGTATTTTTAGCTTATATTTTAACTAGACCCCCTGTTCTGTTTTTTTCATCTTCACTATAAAAACCTGAAGGATAGTGGAAATACGTATAATGGGCATTAAGGCCCGAATGAGTTTTTGTGAATGTGAAGGCACTTCCCGAGAGGATGTAATTTTGTCACTAAACTCTTAATCTTATCTGCAGAATTGAATACATGACTACCTTTCCCTTTAGCATACGGGCCTGTCTACATCTGCTGTAATAGCCCACTTTCGAATATTGATTCCCACTTCAGTGCCTGAGCTGAGATAGAAGAATGGAGATGAAAGCAGAAAATAAATGTAGATTTCCAAACCCAAAATGAGTGAAAGCTTCCTAAGCTCCTGACAAGTGTTTTTCTCATTCAGGATATGTCCCTTCTTAAAATAACAAAGCAGTTGTTCCTTCTTGAAATAGTAACCAGGCCCAGACAACTCACTGCAGGCATGCTTTTCAAAAATATTAAACCCCACCATTTCCCTGGTGTTTCATGGAATTTCCTCACGGAATCTGATGCATACAAGTTTCATAGTCTATATTTATTATTTCATACACCAGTGTTTCTCTTTACAAACCTCTTTACATGTACTTGCTTACAGAACAAGTCCAAACAACCTAGTTTCTAACATAACAAATCAATAACACTATGTACAATTTATTTTATTTCTGTTAATAGAATTATATGTGAGATATTGACTCTTGTGTGGGAAGCAAAGCAGGAATTTCTCAAGATACCGGAATTAGTGCTAAGTTCTATAAACAATAAATATAAATTTGAAGTTATGCATAATAGACAGAAAGCAGCATTGACAGAGTCATTCATTGCCTCTGTTTTCAACACAGATGACAGACCAAAGAGGTCTCAGTGCCCTGATCTGGAGGACCATGACTGAGAAAATTATCAACTCTCAGTCAACGCTGAAATTGTGTGGAATCTGCTGTTCCAGCTGAATCCCTACAAATTTATGGGCCGTGATGGGATTCACCCAAGAATCCTCAAAAGGCTGCTGATACCATCACAAAACCTCTCTCAATGATTTTTGAACAGTCTAGGGAATCTGGAGAGATCCTAGCTAACTAGAAACTGGCAAACATTGTTCTGATTTTCAAGAAGGGCAAGAAGGAGGATCCCAGAAACTACAGGCATGTCAGTCTCACTTTAGTGCCTGGTAAAGTCATGGAAATTATTCTGGGAAGTATTGAAAAACACCTGAAAGTCATCACAGTCATTGGTCACAGCCAGCATGGCTTCATGAGAGGAAAGTCCTACTTGCCAAATGTGATTTCCTTTTATGACAAAGTAACACACCTAGTTGATCAAAAGAAGCCAGTTGATGTACTCTTTTTGGATTTCAGTAAAGTTTTCGATATTGTCTGTCACAGGATCCTTCTTGACAAAATATCCAGCACAGCTGGATAAACACATCATGTGGTGGGTGAGCAATTGGCTCACATGTTTTGCTTAGAGGGGAATAGTGAATGGGATGGCATACNCAGTTACAACTTCCTCATGAGGGGAAGAGGAAGGCCACACACTGATCTCTTCTCTGCGGTGACCAGTGACAGAATCTGAGGGAATTGTCTGAAGTTGTGTCAGGGGAGATTTAGGTTGGATATTAGAAAAAGGTTCTTCCCCCAGAGGGTGTTGGGCACTGGAACAAGCTTCCCAGGGAAGTGGTCACAGCACTAAGCCTGGTGTGACTGTTGTTGATGGTTGTGCACAGGGCTAAGCCTTAGACTCAACAATGCTGAGCTGGGTCTCTTCCAATTCAGCATGTTCTGTGATTCTGTGATCTATGCCATTAACTTCCAGATAAATTTATCACAATTAGCTCAGGTAGGTCTTCAGCTTTACTGACAACAGAAAAATACAGGAAATACATAAAAGCAAGCCAGAAATAATTCACCTATTTTTTTCCTGAAAATTTATTCAAATAATACAAATCATATGACAACTTAAAATAGTTTCATTGCTAGCCAAGTTTTGCATTTACTATTGCCGGAAAAACAAAACTAACTTAAATTTAAGAGAATGAAAACAATGTTTCTTAAAGTTGTATAAAAAAGTAAGAATGGTGTAGCATAAAGAATTTTCAAGTCAGGATGTTTTTTTCTCTGAAGATTTGGTGTTCATTGGAGGCAAAGATGTCTCTGTCCATCTTTTTGAGTAAGAAGTGTTTCCCTTCCAACTTGACGATCCAATTTAGTACATGTTATAATAAACCTCTCTTCCAAAATTACCTGGATGTGCTGAAAATTAGAAAAGAAACATGGTAATGTTTTGACCATAGGAACTGTTAAATCATAAGTTTCTCTGTTAATAGAACAAAAAAAGTCTTCTCTATTCTTTCCTATGTAACCCAAGGTATTTTACAGATACCGAGATTTATTTTACATCAATAAACCCATGAAAAGGAGTCACACATTGGGATTCCTCACAGGGTGGCAAAGATCTTACAGGAAGCCACATCCACTTTTAATATGTCATTCACATTTTGTGTATCTGCTATAAGCCCTTCAATTCACTTTCCAAACAAATAGTCTCAGCCTGTC
>VYZS01007535.1:0-32267 GCA_013400695.1 Neodrepanis coruscans | reverse complement strand
ATGTTCCTATTGTGAAAGGATATCAGAGTACAGCACCTTCTTCTGCAGCTTTTGTGTTTTGTTTGCTGTTGATAAAAGCCTCTGTGAGAAACCACAAATGGACACACAGCTCCACTACACCCCTCAAAGCAAGCAGAAACTCTGGGAGTGCTTTTCACTGATGCTTCTGTGTTTCATCTTTACAAAGATTGTTTCAGTGGAATACCATATAGACTCATTTACTAATGACTATGAAGCTCTTTTATCTTTGGAGAAGAGGCTTTGCAATGGCAGCTATAATGCTGCTGTCCTATATTAATCTCTGGATGTACTGTACAGATGGGACTAGAATGTGTGTGTGTTATCCAACTCAATAAAGAGCAGTGTAGTATTCTCAGCAGACTCCTTAATGGCCNAGCTAAGGAGAATATATGTTCATTTCAACTTACAGATACGAATAAAACTGAGACACACATGAGAATGTAATATAAGTATGGAAAATTAATGAAAGAATTAACTACAAAAGAAGACTGATTTTTTTGTGTTTCCATATAAACAGATAAAAGATTTAGAGATGGAAGGTTGAATTAGAAGACACTTCAATCTGTATTCTAACAAAAGAACCTGTACTTTTCACTCTTTTGTTAGCTTTACATTTGTGATTCTTAATTTGTGGGGGAGGTTATCACCTCCAATTCTCTCACTATACTTCAGAGTTAATTTTTTGAGCCCTGCAGTCAGCAAATATGTGTCTGAACTGTGCCATAAGAACCTGCACTTCCCTAAAGCAGAGAAAGGGAAGAATGTTCCTTGGAGTGAGCTCTTATGTCTATGTGATGGGGAAAGAGACTGACTAAATTACAGGGTAAAGGAAGGTAGAGAACAGCTGAGTAATGTAAAGAAGACATTTGAATTCTCCTATGGAAGAGGGCATGTTTGGGTCAGAACTGCTGAATAGAGATGTATTAATGGAAACTGTAAGAAGCTGTTGTGCAGTGAAGACACTGAAACTGACAAGGAAAAGAAAATGAAAACAATGTAATTGGTACCTGTCAAGTAGCACTGGTTGGAAGTACGAATAGTCAGACCAGCTACTAGAGTGAATTTATGCTGGTAATTTGACCCTGTCTGCTCATTATGAAGTGAAACACAAGGCAGAGAATGGCCAGGATATTGAATAATAGTGCTCATTACTCCAGTCAGTTCAAGCAATATAAGGAGCCGGAATATAATCCAGAAGAATGGCAAAGAAAAAGGGACAAGCATGAGAGCAAATGTACTAGACTCTTGCCTCCCTTATAAGTGTAATATGTATTTATTCACAAAATGGAAAAAAAATGTGGGAAATAGAACAGACTTGGAATGTCTGAGATGTTTCTCTGCCCTCAGTTGAGCAAGAGTCACTGTCAGTAATTGCTATATGTTATGAGGGCCTTGATGCAGAGTTACATATGGCAGCCGACCACTGGACATGAAGGTAGCCCCTAATATCCCAATAACAAAGCAGCAAGTCCTCTCTGGTGTACTACTTCTTACTGATTTACATCCACAAAACTGTATTGCTGGAGCCAGATCCTCAAATCCTTGCACAGAACTTATGAACCTCTTCTCTCTCTGTGGTGAGTCAGAAATGGGATGAAAACCAGCCTATCTGCTAATAAAACAGGCCGAAGGAAACAGTCATGAAGAAAGTATACTGCAGAGGATGTTTTTGAATTCAGCTCTCTCCTAATGCCAGGATGGTCTTCTTTCTTTCTTAGGCACCTGGTCTGACTTTTGAGCCCTCCCACCCCATTCTGCCTTTTAGAGGGGCACAGCACAGAAGGATATTCACATTTTAAGGACAAGGAAGAACTGGCACTTAGCCCAGTGAGGAGAGAAAGGCAGGGTGGGACCCCCTTGTCCCAAATCAAATCAAATCCGCTTTTCACTGGGCTCCAGGGTCACGTTACTGCCTGCTTTCTGGTTCCTCTGCCTTGGAAATCTTCATCTTTCCTGGATGCTGGTCCAGCTTTAACAGGTGGACTTTTTTTTTTTTTCCCCCCTTATCTTCTTTCCTGTCAGTATCCTGGTAGATATTAGGGGGGAAAAACAATAATTTTTGGGGTGGAATAGGTTGCCCAGGGAGATGGTGGAGTCACCACCCCTGGAGGTGTTTAGGAGGCATCTGGATCTGGTGCTGGATGATGTAGTTTAGGGATTACAATGGTAGTGCTGGGTTAATAGTTGAACTGGATGACCTTAATGGTCTCTTCTCACTTTGATGATTCTATGATTCTGTATGTGAATACTCACAGGGAAGAAGGGCTATTGATTCTGGACAACTTGTCCAAAACAGAGACTTGAATCAAGCTGCATACATCCTAGTCTGCTGCCCCAGTAACTGAATTGCAGAAACCACTTCTCTAGAAATGCCCTAAACTTTTGAGAAGATGAGCAAACTCTAGCACGTCTTCTGCTGACTACAGTGCACCACTTGTACAAAGATACAATTCATATTTAAATTAGTTTTCTTTGAAAAGTATGTATTTGGAACTCTAATACACAAGATTGATTTTTTTTTTAACTTGATAGCTGGAACAGTTGAAATACCACTACAAAACAAAAATAAAATAAGAATTGAGCGTTAATAAATTTTTTGAAATTCCATTGTCATCAAAATGCCACTTAATCAGTGAACTCATTTGTATTAGTGCACATTTTTGTTTTAATAACTAGCTCATGACACATATTCCACCCTCTGCTTGGAAGGAAACACTCCTCTTCACAATTATTTATTTATTTGAGCAGGACCCCTAATAATAAAATCAGCTGGGTAATATTTCATGAAGAAGTAACTGCTTTCATAATCAGTTTTTTGTCCTGGTTGTAGAAACTGAATTTGTGGCATAATGTGTTGCTATACATGTTACAAAAGGGGAAAAATGCAGAGAGGACAAGGAGAAGGGCCTAGTATATTTTTACTTCGAGTCAAGTCTGTCAACCTATAAAGTTTCCATTGCCTAATTTTCCTTTGTCCTGACTGCCCACAACATTTCTCAGCATGGCAAACAGTAGCAGACTTGGGCTTTTAATAAAATGCACATTTAACAATAAGAGACCTTTGCAAAACTTCTTCACATCCTAACGCCCTAGGCTAAAGTAGCAGAAGCTTTTGTTAGAATCCCACAACCTGTTGGGACGTGTAAGAATAGCGTCGTGTGTAGAGTAGCCACAGTGTTTGTAATGGATGGAAGATGGTAGATCCTTTTTCTACAGTTGCCACCTGTAACCATGTCACTTTAGAAGGATTACTTTAGTTTCCTGTTGCGTTTAACCAGCATCATTTATGTTTGTTAGCCACAGAGGCTGTACAACACACACGGGCATGCAGAGCCTAAAGAAAAGGAGTTCTTGAAGGTCCTTGGGTTTCACCTCTTTCAAATTCCCTCAGCAGGCCTGACTGACAGTTTTCTTTCAATTTCTCTGTGTAAGAAAGCAGAGTGACTTGGCTTTGTAATCCATAACTCACACAGATATTGTCTGCCACAAGCAGAGTTCTGCTAATCTGCTGGGGCACTTTCATCATCCAGAGGGGAAGATGTTTTTTTCATGCTTCGTCTGGGGTTGCCTTGGAGGCCTTTGGATTAAAAGACCAGGACAGCGAGGCATAAGTGACAGAGGAACTTCAGAGCAATTCAGAGAACTCAGTCTTGCACACAAAAGAGTGAAGTTAACTCACAGTTTAGAAAAATCTGCCTGTTACCTCTTCAGCAGCCACTTCTCCTTGGAAGTACATATGCTTCTGAGCTCTTTTGCTATGCCTCCCTGATGGGAACAGCACTTCTTGCAGAGCAAGGGTATTTTTCATAGAATTTAATTTGAAAAATTGTTTTCTGCAACAATAGTATAGTATATCTGTTACACTACAAGCTGTTCCAAGTCATGTCTGTACCAATGCTGCTTTTCTGCATCCCTTTCTGCCACTCAAAAGTATAAAATACCAAAATAAGATCATACCAAGCTTTTACAATATTGCAGGACCATTGTGCTTAGTTATTTGTGATTCTAAAACATTGGCCAATCCTCCAGATTTTTTTGAACGGAAAATATTCCTTCCCTACTGATCAAAGAAATATCCAGTTTAGTTTTGGCTTTCCTCTGTAGGTCAGGAAATAGATTCTTCTTCTTCTTAGTAAGTGAGAAGCAATTCTGGTCCTGCAGAAGTAGTTTATCAGTTTATCATTCATATGTCCAGAAATATTTGGTGAAAACAACACAAAGGAGAAAGATTCTCAGGAAGACTCTTTTTAACACAGAAAAAAAAATAGAGAGATTATTTGATGTGACTAGGAAGCAAGGTTTTGTGTCACCAAGCCACCACCATAATGGAAATGCATTGGCAGCTTTTCTACACGAGGGTGGTAAAATTGAGGCAATGATACTTAGCAACTTTAATTCAA
This sequence comes from Neodrepanis coruscans, assembly GCA_013400695.1. Lineage (NCBI taxonomy): Eukaryota > Metazoa > Chordata > Aves > Passeriformes > Philepittidae > Neodrepanis > Neodrepanis coruscans. Next base: position 27,846 of record VYZS01007535.1, on the reverse strand, counting down.
ATAAAACACTTTAAAAAAAAGCAAAAGGGAAAACTGAGGACAATCTTTTGAAGGAGGCTAAACCGTTGCTCTTTTATACATATATGTAATGATAAATCTTCATAAAAGGTTTTTAGTGGAAGCTGTATTTTTTTTTCTAGGCCAGTCATTAAACATCTGCTGCCTTAATTGCATTAGGATATAATTTCTCTTCATAAAACGAGACTTTTCCTGTGCACAGCTTTTATTTTTTACTGCCTTTTATAGCTCCAGTACCTCTTACGTTTATATTTTTGATTATTCTAATCAGAAATTAATAATCTCACAGTTAATAAATTTATCTTCCCCCCGCCCTGCCCCGGGCATCTGTGCTAAAAGAAGAAACAATCTTGAAGTGACACCAAAATGAGACCAACACACAGAACACTGAGAAATATCTAGACACACTTGACACTAGCAGCCACTAAGGAGACTATCAAGTGCCTCAAATTTCAGATGTTTCTGTTGTGAGGCACAGTAGTGCCTACAAGCACTACCAACAGACAAAATAACCCCAGGAACACACCCTTCCTAGGTCAAAACCAACTGTGAAGCTGAGTGCACTGTAATTATAGTGCACTAAATGAGTTACAGCTTGAGCTAATCACACCCCACTGAACTAAAAAGCTGTAATTACACAGAGAGGTGTGATCTTCTGTGGTAGCCTGTGGCTTTGAGGGAAGCCTCACATCCGGGTTGCTGGTCACTGCAAGCTGGGGCTCAGCTAGGCAAATTTGCAGTTCAAGAGGTAAAGTCAAGTTTATCCTCCATGTGTAAAACTTGGTTGTATTTACCTAGCAAAGATCATAGAAAGAATGGTTCAATTGAAAATTTACTTGAAATTAATGATATTTATCAAACTGACCAAAATTCTACTGGTTTTATGATAGCATCATGCTGCTTAAAGGAAGCCAGTACAGTTTATCAATATAACTGTATAAAGAACTGGAGCTTCTGCATTGCTGGTGTTCTATGTGCTCCTTCTATGTTGAAACAGGAATCTGGGTGAGTTAGTGGATTTGGGGCTTCACATTTAATTCTTGATTTCCTGAAACTCTGAGTTTTGCTCTATCTTTCTGGAAAGGCACAAAATACTACTTAGGCAATTTTAACTTCATGGTATTAAATATTTCATTATTAGATCTTAATAAGTGGATGATTTGGCTCTGTTGGTGATGCATATGGGCTGTGTTATGTAGAGCATTTAACATACAGTCCCATAGAGAACAATTCACAGAAATAACTAAACTTTAAAGGTCCCTTCTAACCCTAACTATTCTAGGATTCTGTGAAATACAAAGAGACCAGAGAAGGAAAAGTCATGAATGAAATATTGTGTGGTTTAGCAGAGAAGTCACATTGCATGAGGTGAATCCTAAGCCTCTTGCTGGAATATTTCCAAAGGCAGCCTGGGAGTTGTCTTAATAATAATGGCTTTTAGACTTGATCCACTCCTTTAGTTGGTGGAGAACTGAATTTAAGAGTTTGTGTTCATTCACACAGTATCACATGTGAATTGTTCTGCTGCAACAGTATCTGCTCCAAAACCTCCTGTCTACCTCAAGTATTATTGCTGCTGTTAAGAGCAATCTGATAACTCAGTCAACAGCAGCTTTAAATTCAGTGCCTGTAGGCACTTCTTTTCACTGAGGGATGTTTCCATGACCCATTCCAGCTGTCCCCTCCAATATTTTGGCCACTAGATCTGTCCAAGAAAGGTTGCTCTAATTTTCCAGAAAATATCCCTTACAGAAAAGGACTTGTGCCAAAGAGCAGAGGATAATGCAGGAAAGTTATTCAGCAGGAACAGTGAGATGAAAAGGGCTTGTTATGCTTCTAAGAGGAGGCCTGTGTAACCTGCTCCCTACTGGAGACACATGAGCCTCCAGTATGCAGGAAAGAGAAGATATCATATGGAGTAGCTGCAGCGACAGATCCCAGGATAAAAGCCACCTGGGCAGAAATGTGATTATATAGGATACACAGTGGCAAGGGGTCTGCCTGAAAGCCAAGTGTGGAAGCAGGGAGAGTGTGAGAATGTCTCTCAGAATGGATTTCCACCAGGATGGACTTAAGTGAGATGACCTTGTTTTGCAGTTGTTGTAATCTCTCTCATTTTCTTCCTTTTTCTTTTTCCCCCTTTTTTTCTGTGGAGGTGTGAAAAAGTTATTGCAGATGAGGTAGCAAGTCCTGTACACATCTGTCAAGTGGTCACCAGGAGATGGCAAATTCTGATGCAGAAGGTGATGCTCCTTTGTTGTAGGTTGAAGCTAAAACCGTTTTCCCCCTCCTCTACCCCCAGCAGGCGGGGGGGGGCTGCCCCGCCCCGTCCCTGGGTTGTGGCGGGCAGGGGGGCTGCCTCCGCCCTGTCTCCGGGTAGCAGCGGTGGGTGTTGGAGCCCCCAGGCAGCAGGTCTCGCCGAGTCCTGGGGCCGAGGTGGGAGGGGGCGGATCCCTGCCTCCGCCTCCCCTCCGCCCCCCAGGCGCCTGCCTGCAGGGGCAGGCCGGGGTGGGCAGCGCGGGGGCCACCGCGCAGCCAGCCCTGGCCGGGCGCCGCCAGCCCTGGCCCGGCTCGGCACTGCGCATGTGCAGTGGCGTTTCCCACATGCATGAAATGGACGGGGCTGTTGGTGGACCTTGTGCAGCCGGGAGGCCGCTGCAGCGGGCAGCCGGGCTGGCGCGGGTCGGGGTGGCCCGGGGGGGGCAATACCGGGACCCCCCGGGATGCCAGGTGGGGCCAGGGGGGACCTGCACTTCCGGTCAGGGCTTGGCGCTCTGTGCATGCGCGCAGAGCCTCTCACTAGGGGCGGTTCCCGGGTGCTGACTGTCCAATCCGACAGGGCAACAGTCGCCTGGGGGCCATCTGCGCATGCACAAAGATTGGTCCCCTATAGAAAGGCGAGCGGGGCAGCCATCTTCCTCTTTCTCCGGTGGAGCTGATCGGGGTAACATCTCTACTCGCCTCCGTGCCGAGTTTTGCCCCCGCGCACGGGCTGATTGATGACTCCAGCGACAGCGGCACAGATTGAGGACCACATCTTTCCATCAGCAGTGGTATTCCTTCCCGGAGAAAGGAGGGTGGGCGGTTGTGGTTTTCTAATTGTCCCGGTGCCTTTTCAGGAGCCCCGGCAGAAAACCTAACGCTACCCTAGAGTTTTCCCATTCAGCCACGGGATCCAGAAGAGCTTAATTTGTCTGTCTTTGCGCTTTATTGTTGGTTTTCTGTGTGTGTAAAATAAACCTTGTTATTTTGTTTCTTTTTTTGGGTGTGTGTTGCTTCTATCGGACCTCTCTTGTCAGTACCACGCCTCCTAGTGGTAAAACCATGACATCCTTTCAGTATTGCAACTTGTACACGCAAATACCCACTGTACTGGCTTTTTTCTTAACTCTTCTTCAGCAGTATTTATCTCCTGGAAATCTCTGTCAGAACAGTATCTAGGTTCTAGAAAACAAGATAAACCTAGATTAAGTAGCTGGTTTCTTAAACAAGCTTGGACCCAGGATGAAATGTGGGGAATAAGAGAAAGGGATGGGGCATTTTACCTCTTTCCCCCACAAAATTAAACTGGCGACCAGGGATGAGATTTTTAAATCTCATGCCCTGGGGACTGCAGGGCAGGTGGGGTGAACCTCTTGCTTAGTTTTGTCAATAACCTATAGAATGTTTTTTTAAAATTTATTGCTCCTTCCAAAATTGACGGAGAACTTTCTTGATGGATAAAACCCAAGAAATGCTCACTGTGGTTGAGAAAGCTGGCAGGCTGGGAGAGCTCTCTCCAGCTAGCTGCTGAGCTCTGTGTATGACCACAGGTGTGATTAGAAAGGAAAGCAAAGGCAAGGGTGATGGGGAATGAGAGCAGAGACACTCAAGATACTGATGTCAGCAGGAATTTGACAGTGCAGTACACATCAAGAGATCTGCTCTGCAAACCTAGTCTGAGTGCTTGGAACAGAGATGTGCCAGCAAAGATATCCCTGCAACTGAAATAGATGGGAAAGCTGGGAGAAATAAAATAGCCCTCTCCAATGCACAAATACTGTTGGGGTTTCTTTCCTTAAAATATGAACATGTTATTTTTAAGCCACGTGGTAGTCTGTCCTCCCTCCACTCATCAGTCTCATTTTCTTCTTTGCTGTGTTCCCTTTTATCATCTGTGCTGACTCAGCAGGCAGGAAAAGCAGCTTTTGTGGAATAACTGACACAAGGCTGTCAGTGGTGCTGGTTTAGCACAGCCAAAACCCAACCATTTGGAAAAGTTTAATGGGTGGTGGGATGCAATAATTAAGCAGTGCAGGGTAGGAGAAGGAAGGAAAGAATCAAGTTGCAGTTCCTCATCATTACCATGGTGCAACAGTCTGCCATAGCCCTTTGCTTTTTCTTGCCCTTAGTCTCTTCAGCAGATGCTGCACTTTTGTTTTACCTGATTCATGCATATCATGCACTCAGCATTTGCTGTATAGGGAACAAGCCAAATGCCCAGATCAGTGACTTCTCAGTGTTCATCTTCCACTAGAATTCATGTGATTGCTCAATAATGATGATATTGAGGCCTGCCACGGTGCATTTTGATCCCTTGAGGTGTAGCCAGATAGATCTGTGCTGTTTACAAACCATCTTGGGGTATGAATGCAGTTACTTGATGTACAGAGAAAGCATGAGATGTTTGTACCACACAACTTCCTCATGAGGGGTAGAAGATGGGCAGACACTGATTTCTTCTCTATGGTGACCAGTGACAGGACCCAAGGGAATGGCCCGAGGTTGTGTCAGATGATGTTTAGGTTGGATATTAGAAAATCATTCCTCACTCAGAGCATGGTTGGTTACTGAAACAGGCTCCCCAGGGGAGCAGTCACAGCACCAAGACTGATGGAGTTCAGGAAGTGTTTGGACAATAATCTCAGGCACAGGATGTGACTCTTGGAAATGGTTCTGTGTAGGGCTAAATATTGGACTTGATGATACTTGTGGGTCCCTTCCAACTCAGCATATTCTGTGATTATGTGATTCAGCTTCATGGGATAACCAGTAGAGAGTACCATGTTTAAATCCTTGTGCCAGGAGCTGTCTCCAAAAAGCAGCAAATTTTCTTGTCAGCACCCAGGCCCAAGAGGAAAAGGGCCATCCAAAGCCATCCAAAATCTGACTATTATCAGCTCCCAAAAAACAATTTTGGAGCAAATAGGTTCGCTGTAGGCACAATGGAGTGAAGTCTCTGGAAGCCCTCTGTCCCTTCATAATCAGTGTCTGCATGTTGCTGGTGAAATATGTAGCAGAATAGAAAGAGCTATGATAACTGTTGAGATTTTCATGACACCTACATGGAAATGAGTGCTTCTGAACTCACATCCTTAGCAGAAATGATTGGTTAAGAGTTTGGTTCATTTTAATAAGTTTTTACTTGTTTATATGTACTAAGGCAAAGAAGCCAAGCTGAAAGTCTAGAAAATGAAAAGCACCATATGCATATTAAATATTGTATTTACATATTTATATTTTGTGTATTGAATTTATAAATCCTCTGTATTTTAGCTTTAACGTACTGTATAAATGTAAATATTAAGCTAGTTCCAAAGTTTAACAGATATGCTTTGTGCTACAAAGAAGCTTGCAAAGTAAAGTTTTTCTTTAAGTTTTCTTTTTAAAATTATCTGGCTTCATTTTTATATTCTTAATATTTTTGCAAAAATGTCAGTGTGGGAACAATGGGGGTTCTGCATTGCATCTGCACTTGCCTTTTTCAGTAGTCTCTGCCATTAGCCTAAACTATAGCAGCTCCCTAGGGCCTCAAAGTGCTACATCAGCAGTTGGAGCACTGCTAAGACAGGTGATATGAGATAAAGCCACCTTCACCCACTGCACCACTGGGTACTTTTCTGTTTTTGTAGAGACCACTGGCTGTAAGATGACGTTTGAACAATCACTGTAACACAGAAAGCTACAGCCATCCAGAGGCTTTGAAAAACTTGACTCTGAGGCTGGGGGTCAAGGTGGTCAGGCACTGGAAAAGTGGTCCTCAGAGGTTAGTGACTGTCTCTCCTTGGAGATGTTCTACACTTGATGGGATTCTGAACAATCTGTTCTGGCCATACCTTTTTTGAGCAGGCAGCTGGACTAGGTGACCTCCAAAGGGCCCTTCTAGCTTAAATTATTGTATGACTTTATGATCTTGGCAGGATCCCTCTCTACTGGTAATATGTAGAAATTTAGATTATTTGTAGATAGCTAATAAAAGATGCTTTTATTGCCTTACTTTTTGGAAATACAGCTTCTTGAACAGCTTGGAAATACAGCTTCTTGTTATTGAACTCTCAACAATCTCTGTACTTGCCTGATCCCACTGAGGAGCTAACAGAAGGCTCCGAGAAACACTATCCATATACATTGTTTAATTTAAACCCTATATTGCTGATACTCTGCAGGATGGTTCTAGCTTTTCCAGTTTTCTTCTTTACCGGGGCATGCAAGTGTTTATGTCCTAAGTTATCTAACGCAAGAAGGAAAAGAGCAAATGAGGTTCTTTCAAGGAATTCTTGGCATTTTAACAACCATTCCCAGGCTGGAAGTGATTTAAAGCATACAGTGAAAGTTACCCGGAGTCCAAGACCACTATGAGGATCAATGATACAGGTTTGAAAGCATGAAAGGCTTGCATATTCTTTAGATCAGTTTCACTAACCTATTTCCTCAAGTGCATGGAAAAGTAAGGTATTTGTGGTGCATCACTTCAGTGGGGTTACATCTAGGATACATCTAGGATAATGTTGTCTGTCTTTCACTGTCAGCTAAGGAATATTTCAAACAAGGACCTTAAGTATAGAGGATTCATGAGCTATGGCTGTGTTACTTACAGGATTGCACTTCATTAATAAACATAATTCCATATTGCATGGTTAATGACAATCAATATAATTACTGTAACCTGGGTAGACAATTGCTTCTGAGTTATAATGAAACATTTTACAAAAAAAAAAAATTACTCTATGACTTGAGATAATAGCTTTATGGAACATTACTCTTTTTTCCTCCTCTTTTTCCTGAAGTCCAGTACTTTTAAAGAAATTCACCTCAAAATGTGCCATTTAGAAAACCATAATCAGAAAAGAGGAGGACTGGAAGGCTAGAATTCATTAAGATGCTATCTTAATGCACCCACATGTCTCTGATTCATCCTTACTACAGTGGCCTAAACATTAATTATTAAAATATAGAGAAGTCTGTGTGGACAAACTTATATATGTGTGTATCTACATACACAATCACACCAGGCTTATATATGTGACAGAATAACAAATCCCTATGTTCTATACTTTAAAGAGGAAAAAAATTTAATTATTTGGTAAAGGTAATATTAAAGGTCTTCAGTATCATTATAAGGGATATCTGATAGCTGCAGCTATCAGTGAAATTATTGGCTATTGCATACAGGTATGTGGTCATGCAAGATTTAGATAGCATTAAGTGGTGTAGCCTCATCAGGTCAAAGAGCACTTCCTTTCCTTGATCATGTGTTTGTACAGCCAAAGAATGGCAGCAGCAACATAATCCCTCATCCAGCAATTCCCTTTCGTATGGGGACACTACAGCTGCCCTGTGTTCACACAGCTTCTATCTCTGCTTATGTATATCACAGAGCAGTTTCACCCATCCAATTTTTCCAGAACTATTAATGGGATTTAACCTCAATTACTAGGTTATTCCCCAAATTGTATACCAACATTTAATTTTAGATAATGAGATCCTAAGTTTATTTAAATTTTTCAATTCTTGTTTCAATTTACAAACCAATAACCTTTCCTGAAATCCATTTCTCTTCGTTTCCCCTTCCAATAAGATTTAATATTCATGCTTCTCTAATCATTCCCTCTTTCAAGGAAGCAACCCTTAATCTCTGAGAATTCCCAAACCAGTATTAAACCCCAACCCAATGCCAAAGATAAAAGTTCTAGGCATTTCTTAAAAATTATTTTATGGAAATTGAAGCTAGATTCCCCTTTCTGCTGTAGTCAGCATAGGGTTTACTTGAGAATGATTCATTTATGTGTTTTCAGGATATATCATGAATGACAAACTAAAATCTTTTCTCTCTTGTGTGTACACAGTTACTATACTTTGTCAATAAGCAATTTGGATTTTGCCTAATTCTTGCAACAAAATGCTGAAATTTCTTAAGTGAAAAATATTTACCCTTTGCAAATAATGGTATATTAGTTACATATGGATTCTGAGCATGCTCATTTTGATTACATTGATTTTCTTCCACATCTTAAGGATTCTTTTTTATCTTATTTATATATCATACAACTATTATAATTTCTTTTTTATTGAGTCACCACTGAACAAAGCTATCTTTTGATTTTTTTTTTTTTGTTGGTTATTGCATTACATTTGTGTGACAAGGTTCTGGTAGCAGGGCAGTGTGGAGGCCCAGAGAAGGTGACTTTGGTCACAACCCTGTTGTCCTCAGGCCATACTATGATATAAGGGGCTATAGGGGCAACTTCTCTGAGATTCTGCCAAGAGCTTCTCCCATGTCTGANAACCTCCATTCCCCATCTTGCTGCGCTACTGAGGGAGAAAAAAGAGAATCAGGGATACAGTTTAGCCTGGAAAGGAGGGAGAAGGTGTTTCTAAGATTCGGTTTACTTNTGTCTGACAGAACCAATGTCAGCCAGCTCCAAGATAGACCCACTGCTGATCAAGGCCAAATTTATCAGTGATGGTAGTAATGCCTCTGTGATAGCGTATTTGAGAAGGAAAAAAGTTATTGTGCAGAAATAACTGCAATCAGAGGGGAAAGGAGTGAGAATATGTGAGAAAAGTCTTTGTAGACACGTCAGCTAGGAAGGAGGGGGATGAGGTTCTCCAGGCACCAGAGCAGTAATTCTCCTGCAGCCTGTGTTGCAGACCATGGTGAGGCAGGCTGTCCCACTGGAGCCTGTAGAGCTCCATAGGGAGCAGATATCCATCTGAAGCCCATGAAGGAGACCTACACCACAGCAGGTGGATACCCAGAAGAATGATGTGACCCAATGGGAAACCTGAGCTGAAACAAGCTCCTGGCAGGGACCAGTGGACCAGCAGGGAGAGGAGTCCACACTGGAGCCAATTTTCTGGCAAGAATTGTGACCCTGTAGGAGACCCACACTGGAGCAGCCTGTTCCTGAAGGACTGCACCCTATGAAAGAGAACCTCACAGTTTGTGAAGAACTGTAGCCCGTGGGAAGGAATCACATTGGAGAAGTTCATGAAGGACTATTTCCCATGGGAGAGACCCTACAGTGGAGCAGGGGAAAGACTCCTTTCCCTGAAGAGGAAACAGTGGCAGAAACATGTAATGAAGTGACTGTAACCTCCATTCCCCATCTTGCTGCGCTACTGAGGGAGAAAAAAGAGAATCAGGGATACAGTTTAGCCTGGAAAGGAGGGAGAAGGTGTTTCTAAGATTCGGTTTACTTCTCATTATCCTACTCTGATTTTGATTAGTAATAAATTCAACTAATTTCCTTAAATCCAGTCTGTTTTGCCCGTGACAGTAATTGGTGATTGATCTCTCCCCATCGTTACCTCAACGCGTAAGGCTGTTCTATTTTCTGCCCCCTGTGCAACTGAGAAGGGGAGTGGTACCTGTCTTTCAGCTGGGGTCAAGCCACTGCAGTTATACTTTGTAAGCTTTTTCATTTCCCCTCTGATTGAACATAAGCAGTGGAAACAAAGTTAATGAACTTTCTTAATATTCTTGTCAGATAAGCCAGGATATTCATCATGAGGACATGCAAGAGAAGGGCATATCCTTCTCTGGATAAGTTTTCAATGTAGACAGTCTATGAAGAGATATTGAGAAAACAAACCACACAACACAAAGCTTAAAAAAACCCCAGGATTTCAGTTTGGAGAAAGGGATGTCCAATATATATATAGACAGGTGTGGGAATAATTAGCATAGTGACAATACTCAAAGCATGCTTTCATATACAGTTTTTTAAAACAGATGTGCAAAGGTATGGGAAAAAAAATGCACAGTGAACAGTTTTGGTGTTGAAAACAACATAGCAGCATCACTGTGCCATTTGCCTGGGATTTAATGTCGGTGGTTTCTCAGCAGAGCTAATTAGCTGAGTGAGCACCTTCTGGAAGGGAGCTGTGCTCTAGTCAGTTGATTCCAAGCCAGCATCATGCTCCATTGTACTTTATACACACAAGAGAAATATCTGAAGAAATAGCTGAGGGCTTCCCTTAGGGAATTTCTGGCTGAAAGCAAATGATAAAAAAAGATGATGCTCTACCTAAGGAGAAAAGGAAGGAATAATGGGGAAGGAAGGCACAGCACCTACATGAAACTGAATACCTCCACAGGATAAAACCAAGGTTATGTTTACCAACTCTGATGGATGGTACTTGTTAATTAGTGCCAGGTACAAATACCTAGCATCTGTATATTCCACTTCAGTGGAGAATAGGAAAAGAAAGAAAGTGAAAATGTTCACTCAGGGTAAAACATACAGCTGTCTCATTTGCTTGGCAGCTAGTCAATGCTTAAGAAGCTTTTGAGAAACCAAGATGAACATCCATGGACAAGTGAGGGCCTGTCTGGAAAGTGCAGACCTGAGTGACCAAGAGGTCAGGGACAGGTAGGTTGATGACCTGAAAAGCCTTTGTTAGAATCAAATGACACTAAACTTCAAGAAAAGGTAATTAAAAAAAAAGAGAGAGAGATTGTTAGGGCAGTATTGGAAGTCTCAATAACCTCTATTGGTTAAAACAAGGCAAACAAAAGCCACCAAAATTAGGAGTATGAAAGTCAAACGGGATAGTTCTCCCAGTTGACAAGGAAAAGGAATTTCAAGCCAGATATGCTTTTCTAGTGTAATTAAGCACCCTCTGAGAGGAAAACTACATGAACGATTACACCAGTCCTGTAGATAAAGAATACATACTTGAACACTACTTTCTTCACTGCTGCTTTGCACCAGGAGGTGCTGGTTTTTTATGATCCCAGTAAGAAAGGCATTCAGTCTCTGACAAGCACTGTTTAAAATGCTATTTATTACTATCAATGTTACAGAGAATGACACAGTAGCATAGATAATCTTACGATCTTTCAGATGCTGGTAATGCTGTGTTGTGTAGCTTCAGAAAGACTTCCAGATCCCATCCACACAGGAGTTACACCACCTTCTATTTTTTGTTAATTTGAGCTCTTTCAGGATGTTCACATGAGAATTTGTTGCTGCTGTTTTAGATAAAGGCAAGGACATGCAAGTGGTGTAATCAGGGGTACCAAGAGGGAGTTACTTGCAGGCTACTCTGTTAAAAGCAACCATATAAGTTTATCCTGCAGTGAAGGGATCTGTGCAGCAGGGCACAGCTCAGAAGACCAAGCTGTAGTGGAGCACATCCAAGCACATTGGGTTAAATGCTGTATGGATCACTCACACATCAATGTACAGTGGTCTGCTGCTCATGAACAGTGTCTGCTCGTTGCATCTGCTTTCTGTAACTCTATAGCTTGGTTTGGCATTCATGTTAGCATGTCTTTATATAATTAGGCAAATTTTATGGACAAATCATATAAAAGGTAAACACAAATAAAAAGGAATGCAATTGCATCTTAAATAGAGAAGGTATTTGCCTAAGTCAAAACTTAGAGTTCATTTGGACAAATGATGTATTTGGCATGTGTGAAGGAAGAACTTTAACTGAACCATAAAGGTTAGAGAGGTTAAACCTCTGAAACATGGTTGTTGGCAGATTTGGATGCTTCTCTCTGGAGACCCTTTAATAGATAGCCCTGTATAATGGTCTACTTGTGCAGCGACAGCCATAAATATGCCAAGTGAAATGCAAGTTAATCAGAAAGCACTTATTCTAGTCCTCCAGAGTGTATTAACATGGAAAGTTTTCCTATCAGTCTACAACTTATTCCTTTCTTATTCAGTCCTATTTTCCTGTTGTATTGCTAAGATTCAGTGACAAGGCAGTACATCTATCAAGGTTTTCAATGTAGATTTCTTTCTATGGTCCTGCTGAGTAGAAGTCATTGTCTGGAGAGAGTCAGTCACAAAAGTCCTTGAGGAAGTGTGGCATCAGCTTTTTTTGTCCAGCCGATCAATTATTGCTTGCTCTCCCTTCCCCTGAACAAACACACACATTTCTTCAAAACTCAAAACTAGTGGAACTGGGCTACCTCCAGCTGAGGCTATGGGATTTATTAGACTCCCAAAGGGTATTATTACCTTGTTGGTGCTATATGCTGCTATATGGTGCATATTCCACAATGGGATAACGCAATACTGACTCCCCTATGGCTGTGTTAACACTACTCACTAAAGTATTTGGTGAAGCAAGCCATCTAAAGAGACGAAGTACATTTATTTAATAACAAACAAGTTACTTGGAGACAGGATGGTGAAATTGTTCAAAACTGAACAAAGAGATAAAATATGAACTTCTAGGGTACTTATAATTAAACCACCCCCTTCTACAGCATTATCCTTGCATGTGGTTCAGTTACTGGAGTAATACTTCAGCTTTGGTTCTGTCTACAATGTACATCTAAGATAGGCTTTCTTGAGCTATTCCTTACAAGTGAAAATATTGGCTCTCTTGAAGAGGGCTGGCATTTCACTGCAGCTGCAGTTGGAAAAGTGCATTGTTTGTGCACTGAACCTATTTCTCTTTATCTATACTTAAAACCAACGACCTCATCTCTCTTGGCCTTGTTTGAACACCACCAGTTAGAAAAGCAGAAAGTAGCTTGGAATAGGGCTGGAGTGTTTTAATCTTCACCTTTTATATTTTCAAATTTAGGGAACTGGAAAGTGACTCCAGTCTTTTCAGTTATTGTTCAAGTTTATCTGGTTAGAGTTTGACTGGAGTTGGAGTTAGAGCTGTTGGAGGAGGGGTATTGCTAGCAGGAAAGGAGAGTAGCCTTTGAGATGGAAGGTCTTTGGACTGGCTTTTGAGTGAACATGAGGATGGGCTACTTGGATGTATTTGAGTCGTCAACTGACAGGGTGTAATGGTGTAAGCTGAACACAGACATTAAGTTTATTATTTCAGTTTCACTCATGGAAAGCCAAAGGCTGTGGCTCTAAATAGGAGAGGAAAAACTCCTTCTGGGCTGGGTCAGGTTTAGGGATGGCATAGTAGCCACTGCATTGATCATGTGACTAAATCAGGATGTGGTGACTGATGCATAAATCTCCCAATGTCTTGCGAGGCTTCTGGGAATGCTCAGCTCTGACCTTGAGCAGGAAAGCAAGGTACAAATGAAGAAAGCACCGTCTTGTATATNAATGAAATGATATCTGGCATGTTGAGATAAAATATGAACTTCTAGGGTACTTATAATTAAACCACCCCCTTCTACAGCATTATCCTTGCATGTGGTTCAGTTACTGGAGTAATACTTCAGCTTTGGTTCTGTCTACAATGTACATCTAAGATAGGCTTTCTTGAGCTATTCCTTACAAGTGAAAATATTGGCTCTCTTGAAGAGGGCTGGCATTTCACTGCAGGTGCAGTTGGAAAAGTGCATTGTTTGTGCACTGAACCTATTTCTCTTTATCTATACTTAAAACCAACGACCTCATCTCTCTTGGCCTTGTTTGAACACCACCAGTTAGAAAAGCAGAAAGTAGCTTGGAATAGGGCTGGAGTGTTTTAATCTTCACCTTTTATATTTTCAAATTTAGGGAACTGGAAAGTGACTCCAGTCTTTTCAGTTATTGTTCAAGTTTATCTGGTTAGAGTTTGACTGGAGTTGGAGTTAGAGCTGTTGGAGGAGGGGTATTGCTAGCAGGAAAGGAGAGTAGCCTTTGAGATGGAAGGTCTTTGGACTGGCTTTTGAGTGAACATGAGGATGGGCTACTTGGATGTATTTGAGTCGTCAACTGACAGGGTGTAATGGTGTAAGCTGAACACAGACATTAAGTTTATTATTTCAGTTTCACTCATGGAAAGCCAAAGGCTGTGGCTCTAAATAGGAGAGGAAAAACTCCTTCTGGGCTGGGTCAGGTTTAGGGATGGCATAGTAGCCACTGCATTGATCATGTGACTAAATCAGGATGTGGTGACTGATGCATAAATCTCCCAATGTCTTGCGAGGCTTCTGGGAATGCTCAGCTCTGACCTTGAGCAGGAAAGCAAGGTACAAATGAAGAAAGCACCGTCTTGTATATGTCACAAAATTTGAGCTCCTTATACCTGAAGTCCTCTATCGTAGGGGATATTTGGCAATTTTACCACAAGGGATAGGCAGAGAAAAAAACTCTGTGGATACCCTTTCTCTGACATCTGATAAGACTGACCACAACAAAAACTAGGTCGGGACCACAATCTGACAAATCTCTCAGGTTTCTGGCTGACACACCTTGCTCACATTCCCAGAGCTATACTAATTGCCAGTTTTGGTGTTTATTTCACAAAGAAGGGAATTTTTTTCATTTACGTCAGACTGGCAGAAGCTGAGAAGCTTTTGATTTCCAGTGGGGCATGCTGCAGGGTCCATTTGCTAGGAATGCTCCAGGGATGTTTTAGCTAATGGCAGTGCTGTGCCTCTCTTATGTTCTCTTTAAAGTGATGTCACGGTGTAATTTTGTCTTTTCTACTAATAGTCTGTGTAATTTTTGAGGCTTTTTGTCTTTTCTACTAATCGTCTTGCAATTGTTACACGGTCTCAGAAACTGCTTTATGGTATGAGGTTTAAGTGGATAAGTGGATACTGTGAGGATCCATCTGATCCTAATGTTGATGCCATGATAGTGTGATTTCAGGGAGTTGAATTCAATGACACAGAGATTCCTTTCCAGTCCCACCTACTGCTTTATTCCCTGCCAGCTCACAGGTATCACACGTTGACCTTTCTATTTAATTTCTCTGATTATCTGCTGTTCTTTAATTTTCTCTTCTTTACATATATGCTTCTCTACCTGCATAGGAGACTACCTAACAGTCTAAATAGAACATTTCCAAAAAAATCAATACTGTTAACAATAGTGTCCTTGGGAACTAGTATTCTGATAAGGCTCACCCATATCTTTAAATTCCTGAATTAGCATTGGAGTCAATGCTGGAGTTGGAGTTGAATACTTCAAATAGTTTGGAATCTCTGACTATATGTTTTCAGATGAAGCATGGCATTGGTTCAAAAACAAATCACTTGAAGGCAGTAGCCACTTAAATTAGGTCAGAACCAGTGAATCAATGCAAGCAGAGAGGATGCTAGTGAAAGTAATGTGATTTTTATCTTCAAAAATCTCATGAACCACTGAGCCTAGAAAACAAACTGCTGCACATCTTTGGAAGGCTAGATGATTAGTCTTCTAGTGGCACACTGCATTGATTTCTGTTCTTGATGGTCCTGAGTCATCAGTAGTCAATGGATTTTCAAATCAGGCAAACACACAGGCCTTTTTCTGGACAGAACAGGATGTTTTCTGCATCTCAAGTGTCTTGAACGACTTACTGGAAATCATCCAGCCCTTGTGAAATAAGGACTAGCCAGCAGTAGTACATAGAACTTTAAATAAATATGTTTTGTTCTCATAGTGTTGGAGAGTAAGGAATGCAGACACAGATATACTAGAGGAATGGTCTGCAGGAGGCTTTCTTTTCAAGGGGTGCATGGGGAGTGTAAAGCTGCTTTTAAACATGTACTTCTCAGGCAATGTCACTAATGGCACACTGAGCTCACAGTCTTCAGTTTTAGTAGCAGCTGCTTGGTTAAAAATGAGGTTCTGTTGCCTGATTTCCTAATTCTATGTGCATTGTTTTTGGAAATATATTTCTGTGCAAAGCCCCAGGGAAGAAAGTAAATTCTTTTCCATTTTGACTGCCTGGGATTTGTGAACACTAGAAATGGGCCAAACATTTAATGCTATTCTTGACATTTCAAAGTCAGACAAGCTAAAAGTCAAATACTGCATAATTACAGAGAAACAAAAAATTACGGCTACTATTTCACTTCAGATGCATGAGACTTTATGGCCTTGTTCCCTTGCCTCAGCCTGTAGGCTGTATACATTCCAAAGCAGAAGATGTAGTACAGCTCAAAAATTAGAAAGCAGTGCCTTTATGATTAACAAACATCTGATGAAAAAGAAAATTTTGTTTCAAGAGATGATGAGTAAGAAAATCCCTACTCTTTCCCTGGCCATCCATCCTTTTTCTCTATCATTTACTGCCTGTTGTAGTGGTTTGTCTGTCATTTTCGCTTTCCTCCAAAGCCTCACTGACCCATATTCTTTCCTTCCTACTCTAAGGTCTTCTTCTGATTTCTCATTTACCCTCCACCTCTTGTAGCCCACCTCTTAATTTGCAGCCTGTCTGTTCCTCTTTTTATTTCACAACCTATTTATTGAGACTGCTGCCAGCTTAAGACAAGGCTACTGGCAGAGGGTAGGACCAGGCTTCACTGCATAGGTGAGCTCTTAAAGGAACAATTTGGGAAGTCATTAGGCTTCCATAACCTGCACTGTGCCCTTTGAGGAAGTGTTGAGGTTCATTAGTGCCTAATGCAATAAGCACAACCAAAGAGTGACGTGTCACTGGAGCAAAAGGGAAGAGCAGATTCTGATCTCAGAGCACTGACTGATGGAAATCTTAAGTCATTCCATTGATATTCATATAATATTGTCTACGTCAGTGCTTGCCAAGATACTGACTGATCCTTTCACTTAAGAGGTGACCCCTGCAAATACTGAGCCTGATTCACAACTACCTTTGCTGAAGTTTTGCACTTCACTACTCTGAATAGAGATAGGCCAAGTTTAGTGAGATAAATGAGACCAGGAATAGCAAACCTAGCCTGTATATTTTCTCTGAGTGCTTTCCAAAGTCTTCAGTTGTGTTTTGAGAGTCTCTGCATTTCTGTTCAAATTCAATTATTCATGTTTGACAGAACTTGTTCTGGCAATATTGTGTTTTAAAAACTGGAAACTCCTCCAAGGTATAGTACAGAAAAAAACCCCCAAACCCACTATTGTCCTTGAAGGAAACACTGCAAGTCTGCTGGTTCTGTTCTTTCAAGCAGACTGATAGCTTTTTGTCCTATTGTGTCAGTTCATGGTGGCTGAATGCTTTCTAAAACATCTCAATTACTTTCTATTTTACAGACATTTTAGTAGATCTATAATCCCATGCCTTATATCCTCAGATAGTCCTCAGTGCTCTGCTACTGCTAAACAATTATCAGGAGGATGTATTTTCTCCCTGATGGATTTTAAGCTTTTGTTCCAGAGGCTAGATTTTATTGCATACTTTATGTCAAGACAGCAGAGGCTCATTGTTACTTCTTAATTGTTCCCCCTAGAAGTGAAAAACCTAAATACAGAAACAAGATCTAAAGCGATAAACCAGGAGCAATAAACCAGTTTTTGGTGTCCAAAATTCTCACAAAAAATTAATTTCATGTTCCTGCTGACCTTTTTCTTGTTGATTCATGGCAGATAAACAGAATACATATCTCTTTTTTCCACTTATAATGCATCAGAGAGGCCAAGGTCCTCTCTTAGACAACTTCTTTGCTGCAAATTAAGAGGCATATTTTGGCTCTTTTTTCTTACTTTGGCTCATTTTTCTGCCCAAGCCTTTCACTTTGTCTTCTTCATATCCTGAAAAACTTCACCCACCATAGGTAGTCTTAACCCTCACAAAAAATCACCACTGAAAAAACATGTTAATACTGTCCTCAGAACATGATACTTCAGATCTGTATGTTGTACTCTGCATTTTCTACAGCAAAACTACACAGAAATATATTCCCAGCTTTCAGATAAAGGTGTCAAAATCATTAATCAGCTTTCTAATTAATATAATTAATAATGAAGTCTAAACTTGCATTATTTTTTGTCTAGTCATAACAGTAGCAGTGTCATAGGCATATAAGACTTCTTAGAAGCATTGCACATGACATATTTAATTCATTTAGTGGGCATTTTAAAATAGATACTCTAAGGACTACATGTATTAATGAATTGAAAGACAGCGTGTGAAAGAATCAGGCTAGACTACATGGTATTTGGGAGATGTCCTACCAGCTGGCTGCTATGAAGTTGCCAAGACTACAGACTGCTGACATACTTTAGGATCAAAGGAGAAGATGAGGAACATGGAAGACAACAACACTTTGAGAAATGAAACAGCAAGACTATCACAATAGACTTTCTTAATGTAATTCCAGTGAGTCCTTATTCAAGCATGTAGGATACTAGCATTAGGTTTTTCACTAAAAGGCTAATCACTACAATGATTTTACTGATTTTGCTGAAAAATGTTGGGTTTATGTCTCATAATTTAAGGCTATTGCTGCCAAGTTTTTTCATTTACTGATCCTGTCTTTCTGAACGCCTTCTCCCCCATGCATTTGACAAGCTCTTGAAATACCACTACAAAACAAATGCACCCAAATTCTAGCCAGTGTCCTTCTGCATAAATGTATTATCTTCTGAAACTCCTACATTACTTTGGAGCCAAGATAATTTTAAAAAACTGTCTCTCTGAAGAGTGAGAAGGCGAAATTTTGTCACTTCCTGGGGGTGTGCAAAAGGCAGTAGCTTCTGTTGGGGTCACTCACATACTCTCACAGCCTAACACAGTGTCTCTTAGGCTGATGTCTGAACAGTGCAACAGCATTCATAGGTAGGATGTAGGGTCTCTTCCATCAGCTATAGAAACTGGCTTTTGTCTAATTAGGGTGCATGGGAGAAGTTGGACTGTCTCCCTCATTAACCTATCTCACCAGTAAAACTCCAAAAGGCTTCATTCTTGCCAGCTTGCAAATTCAAGAAGCAAATAAATATATGAATATTTATTTATATATGGTCAATAGTAAAATATTTCATGTTTCAAATTCACTGTTTTGATTTTTTTCCACCCAATTTCTTGCAAAGATTACCAATTGCCTACTTCCCAATTCTGGCAGCATCCTGTGTGTAGGAAAACCCACACAGGTAAGAAAGGAGTCACAGCTATAGGTTTGAAGTGCTCAAGCCTCAGAAGAGATAGCTTTCAGGCTTAGAATTAACAAAACCCCGATCTTATGGGTCTTCTTGTATTGCTTCTTTAAAAAAAAACCACAGTTGCAGGTGGCTCCGTTTGCTGTATTTCGTATTTCTGGTCTGCCTTCTATTTGGATAGAAAGGTTTAAGATAGGAACTGAAATTTGAAAAGGGCAAACTATGAAGGCTGAGTTTCCAACAAACAGCATAGTGCTTATACAATGTAGCTTGCTATGATTTGTGTTTCTGTATGGTCAGTCTGCATTACGCTGCGTGGTCTCTTCATTTTCTACTTTAATCTGAAGATCTGTTTTGATTTGTTGTCTCTCTCTTGTAAAACCAATATTGTAAAAATCCTTGGAACTTGGTTCTGATATGCATCTTTGACCACATATGCAGCTGGCTCTGCATGATCCTGACCCCAAGTTGGGTTCACATGAGCTGGCTCTGCTAATTCCGGATCTGGGAGCCTTAGGGTATTATCCAGCTGGCATCTGCAGAAGTGCTGCTCAGTTACTCTTTCTGCCACTCAATCAACACAGTGGCTCTCTGCAGCACCTGAGGGGTGCTTGAGCTCAGGCCAGTCTGTGCCACGGCTTTCTGTGCTCTGCTCCATTCTGCAGAGCTCTGCCTGTCCCTCCTTGACACAAGAATGCAAGAGACTTTTAGGCAGTTTAGTTGGGTTTAGTACTGCTTTTTTAGCTTTACTATTGTACAAGTGGCAGAACCAACCTTGTGATTATGGATAATTGTCTGCAGAAGGTGGAGGTTATAATTTTGATATGTTTTTATCTGTTTCAGTAGACTACTTTGGGGCAGGAATGGTAGGAAAATATTTGCCATACAATAGTGAGGGAAAATGAACCATGGAGTCAAAAGAGAGGATTTTATAGTTCTACTCAGTACATGAGGGCTCCACTGGCAACACCAGCTCTGGCTGTCCCTGCTCACACTCCTGGGGCTTCCCCCACACTGCTCACCCCATGCCATCAGCCCCTGTTGCAGAGATGCCACCACATGGCCAGTCTCCAGCTCCTCACAGCTCTGCCCATCCTGCTCCCATCTCCAGGGCTGTGACCAGTGCTGGGTCTAGGCTGTCCTGGTGCCCCCTGGCTGCCTGCCTCACCAGCCCACTGGGTGCCCAGGCAGCAGCAGCTCTGCTCCTTTGTCTGGAGATGTGGGGCATGGTGCTGGGAAGAATTATTTGGTTAAAAATTGAGAATGCCAGATATCAGTTGTCAAGAAAAATGAAGATATTCCTAAGAAACTAAGCATATGGCTACTAGGTCTGTAATATATTTCATTTCACCTTCATGGAATTACCCCTTCTGCCTCAGAGACAGGCAGGGACTGGGTTAGTGTTACACAGGAGGAGACCACATCTACACAACTGCCAGAATATTCTCAGTTGCAATATGTCGATCTGCAGTTTCACAGATGAAATTGATTATTTTTGCTGTTAGTCCTCTTCTGTTCTATTAAAATCCAATTTTGTGGTGTTACAGTCCTATGAACGCATTTTGTAATTTGTTTCTATGACATGCTGAAACCTGAGAGAAATAGTTTATAAATTAGCAGCAAAATGCTATAGTATAATGAACTGCTTACTTTTTTGTTACAATATAGTATGTGACCATTTATAACAGCTTTGAAGGCTGTAATGGTTTGGGTTAAAACCACAGAGGAAGATAAAGAAAAAAGAACTCTCTCTCTCTCATGCCTACATCCTGGCTGGGAGGAGTAGCCAGGTTACCAAGGTTTTTTTTCCCCATCAGCCCGGGAGACCCAGAAGGAATGCTGGGAAGGGGGGGCGGGACTATATCTCGGCCTGGGAGAGCACGTTATCTCCTCTCTTTTTTTCCCGGGAACTCTAAGCTGAAGGCATCTCTTCTCAAAACGGCTTTTTTGAGGACCTTCCCTTCCCCTCCGGACCTTCTGCTGCCTGCTGTCTCTTCCTCCACGGAGTTTGTACTGAGTTCCCACGGCTTTTCACCTTCCTCAGCCTAAAATCATCGAGAGGACTTCTCCACAGACACACTGGGTCTGGAAAAGGAGTGCCGCTTTCATTTTCACAGATACATTTTATTTTATTCTTGTCTGGGAGGTTTGCGGGTGCCAGCCTTGGGGTTGTTAGTTTGTTTCTTTTTTTCTCCCTTCTCCCACGGTGACTGCAGAGAGGGGGGTGGGGCTGGGCTGCTTTGCCCGGAGGGTACTGTGTAACCTCTAGTCTCTTCCCCTCCTCTCTGCTCCAGTCACACGTGGCCTAGCCAGAGAGTGCAGGGGGTGGGGCCGTCTTGTTAGGGGTAGAGTGTAACAAATATTCCCTTCCCCTGGCCCTCCTCAGGTTACAGTGTGTGTGTGTGTGTGGGGGGGTGTGTGTGTGTCTGTCTGTCTGTCAGAGGGAATCCAGGCTGGTCATAATTGGGCAATTACCCCCATTTATTCCCCCATATATCTACCCTTTAATAAATTGCTGCCTTCCCTATCCGTCTCTTGTCCATTGATAAAACCTAATATCGTCCAAAACTAGGACAAAGGCTCAGCTCCATACTTGTCTATTAAATACCATTCCATGTGCCAAACCTTTTAGTTCCACTGTATTAAAGCATGAGTGAGCTTTTTTTTTTTCTTTAGGCCCACTAAAAGCCCGAGCAGTAAATGAAGCCCAAGGTGAGCAAGGTCCTGCAAGTTCCCAAGTGTTGCCACTTCCCATTACCATCAAGATGTACAGTTACAGTGCTGCAAAATCTCTTCAGGTGGTGACATTTCAGAGAACAAGGGCTAAAAGAGACTTAGACTTAAACTTTGCAGCAGTTCAGGGGAAGTGTGTCTCATCAAGCTGCAGGAAACATCGATGCTATTCTGACTGTTACCCCAGTGTAAGAAAGGAGATAACAAAGTCATTACATCAAAAATGTTTTAGCATCTAGAGATTATGTTTTTCAGAAAGGAATAATGAAAGAGCATTAAATCATCCACTTCTTTCTGGAATTATCTACACTGCCCACGTTTTTGATGTTTCTGATCAGGCATGGTTTTTGACTTACATTTGCAAGCTCAGAAAGGCAGACTTGGAATAGTGCATCTGTAAATTTCTATCGTCCTCTAACCCAGATTTTCACACAGCAGATTAGAGATGCGTAATGGGGCTGTCAGCTTTAATGTGACAGCTCAATTCTCCTGCATTTTTTCCAAAAATGGTGCCACTGGTTCATTTCCTACAGCTGCTAGACTTGATTATACCAGCTATGCACCTCCTATACATTGTGATGTCTTTAGTGATTCTTAAGTACACCATCTAAACCTACAACTTTCTGAATCCCCATGCAGCATCACGTTTAACATTGTGTATTGAATACTAGGGATGCATGTTTAAGTTTGCAGTTCAGGTTAGATATTTTCATCCAAGCCTTCTGAATATTTGAAATATTTTGCTTACTTTATTATTTTAAAGTCTGATTGTAGGGATTATTTCTTCATTTAGTAGCTTCACTATTGTGGCTATCATGATAGGAATCTAATAAAGGAAATCAAACCCTTAAACTGCATCCATTTTTCCCCCACTGTGTTAATGAGTCAGTAGAAGAGGTTGCTGCTTCTTATGTACCCTTGCTTAGTCAAGGGCAGAAAACTGCTGGTGTTACCACTCTTCCCCATTAAAGTACAGCCTGATTTATAATGGTCCCCATGCTTAGAGTACTTGCCTGTGTGCAGTGGTTATTAATTCATCATAAATTCTGTAAAAACCTAAATAATAGGATAATTCATGCAACATTTTCCACCACAATTTTGAAAGCTTATCATGATTGCTGTTGGCTTATTTTGTCTGTCCTTAATTTCAATAATATAATAAAATATCCACATGGCATGTTTTAAGTACTTCAATCAGCCAATTAGTTGTTGTCAACAAAAAAACCCACAAACCCAACCACAGAGAAATAAGACATCTCCCATGAAAAGCAAATGGTCACCCCTGCAGTGATCAGGCAGTTGGACTAGATGATTGTTATAGATCTCTTCCAACTGAGTTCTCCTCTAATATTACAAATTTTCTGGTTTTAATATTTTATTTTCCTTCTCACTGCCTTTTTTAAAAGTTTGCCTCCTTTACATTTTTTCCCAATTTTTTAGATGTGCTTATTTCATGAGTATTGTATTTCAATAACTCTATGGGGAAAGCTTCCTGCATGTAATTTAATATAGAAATTTGGGGTCCAATTACTACTCTGCGAAACTATATATAGAAAAAGCTCCCTTTGAATGAAATTCACCACTGCAAGGGCATTTCCAGCTTCCAGTGGTCAAATGGAAAGTTTGTTCCCCCTAGGAAAGTGAGGAGGAAAAGGCACAAGTATATTATTTTTCTGATGTTTCCTATCAAATATCATCATTGGGCCTCTCTTAAGACTAGCAACCTCCTGGTGTGTTTCCAAGGGAGCAATAGACTATGTAACAAAAGAGCAGACTTCCTTGGGCAGACTCATCCTGTTCCATACTAATAGTCCTGCAAAACACCTAACATTTGCAGACTGGTAGACTTCAGTATGGTTTCCTATCCAACAGATTTACTCAGTAGAAGTAGGGAAGAAGATGGCTTTTCCCTTTTAATATCCCAGTCTGTGCTGTGTACACTAACAGGTTATAAGGGTTGAGGTAGCATCCAGACATTAGATGATAGTTCAGCTGCAATTTTTTCCAACATTGTCCCCCCTGTTTTAGGAGGATTGCTTTATGGTATCTAAAACTGCCTGGCATGATATACAGTGGTATTTGGCAAATAGCAAAGGATGATGTGAATAGAGCATCTGACTTTCTCCACTTCCCAACATTGTAAATCAAGATGACCACCACTGGAATTCAGAAACACATTGCAATAAAACTGTTTTAAGAGCACTGTCAGGCTCTTTTCTGAAATCCTCAGACACAAACTGCCTAATGTAGCCACTGTGACTATTCCTCTTCATTGGATGTGCAGAGGAGAGTTTGCTCGTGCTCAGTAGTGAGGCAAATCACATCACTTACTGCTCTCTTGTACTAGCAGCACTGACTGACATGTGGCAGCACATTACACAGTCACATGGTCCAGTGGCTGCCAACCCCAATCATCCAAGCTGACAGATGCTGCCACCTCGGAATAAGGACACTCAATCCTGAACTGCTGTGGCTTTCAGCCCAGGACACTGAAAACTCATGTTACCATAGAAGAGAGGGCTGAAGGCTGCAGTGGTTCAGGATGGGACCCACTGTGAGATCTCATGGCTCTCCCTTCCAGGATAGCCACCTCTCTCAAAAAGATGAAACAGACAGTTGGGACCAGAAACAGGTTTAGGCACTCAGGTTTCATTCATATCCACACAACTGTCAGGACCCTGAAATATTACCACAGAAGCAGTGCCTGCAGCTACAGGAGGCACTGTAGTGAACAATTTCACAATCTGATTTCTATTATTAATGCTGTATGTTTAATATTGTCTTAATGCCCTTGCTTTGAAAGCAATTTCAGCTGGATTGTATTTCTAAAGACAAATGCCACGGAGCTGTCATCCAAACATACAGACTTTTCAATCACCCAAACTAGTCCAAACTATGAGAAGTGCGTGCTCTCCATCTAGGAGTGAATGCAGAGAGAAAGCATTGACATGGATAAACCCAAGCAGAATGACATGTTTCATACATTCTTTTTGGTATATGCATTTAGAATGGTGGGTGTAATTTCCAATACATAAAATATAAGGCTCAAACTGTAAGATAATTAGAAAATGCAGCGAATAATAAAGGTAATTAGTCTTACCCCCTCTGCAAACATACTCAGAAAACATGACATGGCTTCCCCAGATATTTTAGCCCCTTATAGAGAAGTAGGGTACTTTTGACTTACTACCTATTTTTGTATTAAGACATTCCAATAGCTTCACTTCAAGTTTTGGGCTGCCTTTGTAAGAGAAGCTTAGCTTTAATTACTGTATTTACTTGCAAATGTAAACATTGTTTACTTTCACTTTTAATTGTTTTAAGTGGTAATAGCATAATACAAAACTACTACTAAGACAAGTATGCTAATTGTTTTTTGTTTCACTGTCACATTTCACAGATTAGTCGAAGATAAAAATTAAAATAGCTGTACAGTCAGCCCTAGTACTAAACTATGTGTACAGATGTGTATTGAATAAATATGTCTTGTCTCTGTCAAAGGATTTTTTCCCCTAATGATTTGTTAAAGAAGGCAGAATTCATATTGAAGAGCAGAGAATCCTAGGACTTTGTGCTACTTACTTCCCAGTTTGGCCATCTTTTGGATAACCTGAAAATTAAAAAATATCAGGCCCTTGTGACCCTTTTCACAGAGGTTAATGGAATGCAGAAGAAATGGAAGAAAATCTGTGTCCATGTTACTGGTGAATGGTTTTCCTTCTGTGATAATAGAACGTAAAATAATTTTTGAGTGTTGTGGTGTTTAACCAATATTATAGACCTGTCCTTATTGCTTGCCTAATAAGTAGAACTGGATAAAATTTCTTTGGTCAATATGGACAGCATTTCATACATTAGTTATGGACCATTCAATGCAATCACAACAGAAGAGCATTTTCTGCCACTGATCAACAATAATTCCTGACATTTACAGGGCATCTTTAATCAGAGAGATAAAATTGCTCTGCAATGATAACAAATTCCCAGAGTACTCCCCTGAATTAGATGACAAAGTATTAATTTTACAAATGAAAAAAGTAAATCATAGAGGAGTAAAATAATTGTTCAAGGTCAGGTAGTGAAATTTTTGGCAGTGTCCAGAAAAACATCTAACCTTACAGACTTTTAGATTTGTGGAAAATAGGGGTAAACTTTGTTACTGTAGCGGATTTTTGGGTTTGTATCTACCATTTGCTTACTTTGCACTGACGTTAACTTGTCTGTAATGACAGTGCAAGGCAGTGAAGAACCATGTTTCCATGTAATTGTGTTACAGATTAGGAGACGACAGGGAATGCTTGAAGTGTGAAAAACTTTTTAAATTTCTGAACCACCACTAGCTTTTGAACCAAGAGCTCTGGTGCAGACTCATCTTAGCACATTCTTATTTCTAATTCAGCTGTTCCTTGGTAGTAAAAGGGACACTTGGTTCTAAAGAAGGATGTAATAGGCTGCACTTGAATTATAAACACAGACGGGGCCTCAGTTTTAATGGCAAACATTCTCTGTACAGATGTATCTAGGAACAGATCTGGCTTTGAAATGTGTAGACCTGTGAAGAACAGGCTATAAAGACCTGTCAGATGTCAGAGTATGTGTTTACAATGCAGTTCATAGCCATGTGATGAAGCATAGCTTCTTCAGAGTTGCAAGGAAAATTAATTTGCATAGTAAAAATACTATAAAGATTTTTTGTTATTTTATCACCCTTACTTTTATTATAAATAGGAGTGATGAACTCTTGTGATTGATAGGATTTCTATTTCTGGGATTTGCAGGGGTTTGAAAACCCTCTTCCTCATGCAAATCAAACAGCAAATTATATCTAAGCCCTAGTACATTAAATAATATATACAGTTAAAAAAAGATCCTCTGCTGGATTCTCTGTGTCTTTTTCTGCTCTTTTAGCACTTCAGTCCTTATGGTTTCAAATATGTGCTTTGAGACCTGTTTCACACCCCCAGTTTGTAAATGATATGTCATTCTTCTTTTTGGCAATTTTAAATTTAAATATACAGCAAAAAAAGACATTTATAGTTGAACATTTTAATAATGCCACAGTCAGATTTGATTAGTGCTTCTTGTTACATTTTGCATGAGATAGGAAAGAGTAACGAAGAGAATATCATTGTGGGGTTTTAGGCTTATGAGCTTAATACAACAAAATTTATTATTTAAAGGTCCTTTTCTCACAAAGGCAAATGAGAGCATCGTAGATATAACCATATAAAGCAGCAGTGATAACATTCTGTAAATTACAAAAACATTTTTTATTAAAATGTAATTTATTAAGAAAATTGAAATAAAGAGCTTTAGGATTCTTAATCTTGACTGTAGGCGCATTACGCAGCCTGTAAGAGCAGAAATGACCAGCTGTTGTGTGTGTTGACATGTAAGAAACACCAGTTTGGGTACAAGCGTGCCCCGCTTGGCTACAAATGCTAGGAAAGAATCGCTTCCAGGCGTCCTCGGGACTCTTTGGGGGTTTCAAACGTTCCCGCGTCTGAGAGCAAAAACCTTGTTAAAACCTTCTGGATTTCTTCCCGTGCTCCCTTTGCTGCCCGGCGGGCACGAAGGTAATTCCCAAAGCGGGAACGGACAGACATCGCTTAGTCTGGAACCAAATCCACAGTAAACGCACAGGGGAGCTCTCCTTTCGCTCACATTCCAACTTGTAATGAACTTAATTAAACTCCGTGTCTCCCCAAACGTAACCTATACTAAATATTGGTTCCCGCTGTACTGATAGTGGTATCTCCAAAAACATGGGGTGTGCATACGCTCCGATGCACACACCGTGTAGATGCGTGTGTATGTGTATATATATACAGCATGGTGTATATATATATATATACACATATATATATATATATATATACAGACACACACATACACGTACACACACGTCTCCAGGTGGAATATGCCTCCCCCCCCCCGCGCTGCCCCCCCGCCACCCCGGGCCCTGAGGGCCGGGGGGGGCGCGCGGGGGCGCGGTGGGCGCGCGCGCACTACCCGGCATGCAGCGGGCGCGGGGCTGGCAGGAAGATGGCGGCGCCGCTGGAGGAGTACGAGAAGGAGGCGGGCTGTGTCCCCATCCTGCACCCGGAGGTGCGACCGGCCCGCCGCCCGCGAC
>VYZS01007534.1:0-11537 GCA_013400695.1 Neodrepanis coruscans | reverse complement strand
TCTATCTCTATCTCTATCTCTATCTCTATCTCTAATCTCTATCTCTATCTATATCTATACACATACACACTGCAATACTACAGATGTTTCTCACCCAAAATGACATACCCCTGAGGTACACATTATATTTTCCCATCTTTCTTACAGGTGATTTTTCGCAGACACTGGTATCCAGGAGTCACAGAGGCGAAATGAGGAACTGGTGATTAAATAAAAACATAGCTCCACAAAGTTCAGTTTGAGAATCTCTCACTTATTATTTTTCCATCTTTCTGAGAGCTGAGTGTTTGGGTTCCAGCAAGCAAGTTACAGAAAGAGTGTGTGCTGCTGCTGATGCCCTGCTCTCTGTGAGGAGGTCTCCTTTATTATCATCCTATGAGCAAGTTCAGCTTGCCTGAAAGTTTACACCACTGCCAACTAACTTTATTTATCAGAATCCAACTATAATGTTAGTTCTTATTCTCTTTAGCATTCGTATTATCTCCATTCTCACAGGCTATGTTTAGCCAAAAATACACATGCTCTCACACAAACACCTGCTAAAGGGAATTGTACTTATTTTTAGAATAGAAACTTTATATTTTATTTCCAATTAGCTGGCATCCAGGCAGCTGTGTTACAAACCATCCTAACATTTCTGCATTACCTACCAGCTGCACCCAGGTCCTTGAAGCTAAAAAAATCCCATGGATGGGTTAGCCTTTGCTTGAGGCAGGGCTAATCCAAACCATCTTTCTTAGCATATTTCTCAAATGAACTACATGAACTTTGTCATATTAACAATACAAAGGGATTCTGATTGGGCAGGACCAGCTTGGTTGGTGGAGCCTCAGGTGTTGACTAGCCAAGTGGCCTTTGCTAAATGCAGGTCCCAATGTTTGAAGGTCCCCCAGCTCTGTGCTTTCAAGGTGTTTTTTTACCAGTCCATCATGCTGTTCAGCTTTCCCAGAGGCTGATGCATGGCAAGGAATATGATACACCTACTCAATCCTGTGCTATCTGGCCCAGGTGTTTATGAGGCTATTGTTAAAATGAGTCACATTGTCTGACTCAATACCCTTTGGAGTGTCATGTTGCCACAGGATTTGCTTTTCAAGGCCCAAGATGGTGTTCTGGGTGGTGTCATGGGGCACAGGCTATGTCTCCAGCCATCCATGGATTGCTTCTGCCACTAACAGCATATAGCACTTGTCTTGGCATGTTTGTGGCAGTGTATCATTTGGCCTGTTTGACTGCAGTGCATATTTACTGTTGTGGATAACCTGGGAGATGATATTCATGGTTAAATCCATCCCTTGGTCATGAGCTCATCTTTGCATCTATGCATCTCTTCCCAGATGACCTGAGACATCATGGTCCCACTGAGCCAGAAATAATTCATCTTTGCGTTCCCAGTCCAAATCTACATGAGACACCTTATTCTTGGCAGCCTAATCCATTTGTTCATTGTTGTCATGTTCTTCCATAGGCTGACTCTTAGGTACATATGCATCTACGTGATGTACTTTCACAATCAATTTCTCCACCTAGGCAGCAACGTGTTGCCACATCTCAGCAGCTCAGATGGGTTTTCCTCTGGACTTCCAGCTGGCCTTTCTCTATTGGTCTAGCCATCCTCACTGACCATTTGCTACCATCCATGAGTCAGTGCAGAAGTAGAATGTTAGCTGGCTGGCTTTCAGTTCTGCAACCTGACTTGATCCACATCCCGTGGTAGCTTCTACAACTTGACGCATGGGGTTCCATACAGCTGCTTTCCATTTCTGGTTTGTCCCTACAATATGGACAGGAACTATTATTGAAAAGAGAACGTAATTTTTAATTTTAAAATAGCTGATTTTATGGTGGATCCTCCTCAGCATGTGTTACCTGCTCCTTTTCTTCTTTGGATAACAGTTCAAAATTCTCACCTTTAGAATAGTTTGTGATAATTTCCACAATCCCAATTACAATTCCTTCTCTGAGCTTTCTGTGTGATCAGAACAATCCATTTACTCCATGTGGTATGATTTGTGTAAGGGACTTACACCACTACTGGTAGTCCGGGTGCTAAAAAGAGCTGTGTTTTGGTGCCAAAAAGAGCTGCATTTCAGTGTCTTATAGTTAGATATTTCATAGTATTTTATTTTATTCTATATTTAAAAATTATTCTCCATTTGCTGGCGGGGCCCCTGCTGAGTGGGAGTACAAGAGCCACATGTGCTCATGGGGTGGCAGATGGGTGGCAGGTGGGTGGCGGGGCCAGGCTGCTGGTGCTGCAGGGTCTGTCTCCGCTGAAAGCCTATCTACAGCATGCTGAGATTCCGCGGCTGGACCGGAGCAGTCAGATGACAAAGCAGCTGTGTGGCCGCAGCTGATGGTGGAGCATCACCTGCCAGAGGAAGGAGCTGCCACATGGGCTGGGTCATAGCCTGGCAGAAGAGGAGGATCCCTGATGGCTCCTGCAGAAGTTCATCTTCTCTGGCAACCTCATCAAAGAAGCCACCTGGTGGCCGCAGAGGGTGGCAGGGCAGGTCCTGCTCCTCATGGAGAGGCAGCACAATCCCCACGTGGCTTTGGGGGACAGTGATGTCTGCAGGAGGTAGCCACCACCATGTTGCTCCTTGTGTCAAATGCCAGGGCCATGCTATGACAGATCGAGCCACTGGCCAGTGGGAGCCCCTGTGCATGGGATCTTACAGCACAAGAAAAATAAAGCAGAGAACATCTTAAAAAGCCGTGTGGGTGGGAGTCAACCCTCTTTGGCTCCAGCACCTGAGGTGTGCAGGCAGAGCTCTGGCATTTGTTAGCAGCAGATGGAACTCCATGTGTCCAGCAGTTGATGGCAGGTTGTAGGGCAGTGGCGGTGTGGTGTCTGTTCTCATCAGTTCCCAGGATTTTTTAGTCCATTTCCGCTTGATTTCCAGTGGCCCAGGAGAGACCTCGTGTCATTCCTTTCCTGGCCTTTGCCTCCCTCACCGCAGTCCCTCCTCCCGCAGTGCCCCCTGTGGCCACCACAGAGCAACTGCAATCCCACTGCCTTCAAGGAGCTGCCAGTGCCCCCTAAGCACCACGGACACTGCATCCCAGGACATTCGGGAAAAGTGAGGTTTTGTCTTGTGTTTTCTATTCCCTAGTTATTCTGTAATTTTTGTTCTCTGTCTCTCTTTCAATATTAATACATCCATCCGTATAATATATAAAAATATTACACAATAAAGTTGTAAAAATTCTCTGTCTATTATTTTTGTTTCATAGTCTAAACATAAAGTGCATAACTGTCCATCAGTCTACGACACGGTACCAATTACATCTAAGGCAGCTCAAATCCCTTTATAGGCTGCTAAAATCTCTGTTTCAGTTGTGGTATAAGTGGGCACAGATCCTTTGAATTCTTGACTCGAGAACTCCAGTGGTCATCCTCGAGTGTCCCCAGGTACTTTTTACCAGAGGCTTCAGGCACCTGTTCTCTCCAGGTGAGGTGCAGAGTACGTTCTTCACATCCTGTCCTGTCATGACTGACCCAAGGGCTACTGTGTGGGCAATATCAGGTTTGATCTGCTCAGAGGCTTGCTGTTGTTTAAGACCCCAATTGAAGTAGTTTTTCTTCCATGTCACAAGATAGAGAGGGCTCACAATCTGACTGTACTCTGGTATTTACATCCTCCAAAAATTTATACTGCCTAGGAAAGCCTGTGTTTCTTCCTTACTGGTTGGTGAGGACATAGCTGCTCTTTTATTAACCACCTCTGTTGGAATCGGGGAGCATCCATCTTGCCACTTTACTCCTAGGAACTGAATTTCCTGGGTAGGTCTTTTCACATTAATGTGTTTAATGGCAATACTGTCTTTCAGAAGAAACTGGATTATCTCTTCCCTTTTCTTAAATACTTCTTCTGCCATGTTCCCCCCCATACAATAATGTCACTGATGTGCCACAGGTGTTCTGCAGTGTCATCTTTTTCCAGTGCAGTCTGGATCTGTCAGTGGCAAATAGTGGGACTGTGTTTCCATCCCTTGGGAAAACCTTTCCAGGTGAAAGAAAACTGTGGCCTTCACGGTGCTGCTAAGGGAATGGAGAAGAATGCATTTGCAATGTCAGTGGTGGCACTACTTTGGTGCCTTGGACTCTTGCTCATGCTGAAGCTCCAGTATGCCTTGTACAGTGGCAATCAGCAATCGGATAACTTCATACATGCCACAATAGTCCACTGTCAGTCTCTATTTTCCATTAGACTTATGCATGGGCCAAATGGGGCTGTTGTAAGGTGAATAAGTCTTACTGACCACTCCTTGGCTCTCCAGCTCATGGATCATCTTGTGGATGGGGAGCACAGCATCTTTGTTTGTGCAGTATTGCCAACGATGCACTGTTTTTGTGGCAATTGGCACCTGCTGTTCCTCAGCCCTTAACAGTCCCATGGCAGAAGGGCCCTTTGAGAGATCAGGCAGGGTTCAACTGTTTAATCCCTTCTGTCCCTGCAGAAGGCATCCCATCTATGTCCCTTTGGGTCTTTGTAATACCTGTTATTGAGGTAATTGATGCCAAAGACACTCTGGATCAGTCACAATGGTTTGTTGTTGCCACTCCTTCCCAGTCCTGGTTTAAAGACAAATATTAGGGTAGGAATTCTAATGAAATGAGCCTCCTCCCCTTTTATTCCCCCCTAATACAGAGAGACAAAAGAGGAAAGGAGGTAAAACTGAAAAAATAACAATTTACTAACAAGGTAAAATTGCAGCATTACACAGATAAAAGGGAAGTGGCTTACCCACAAAAATATTTGAAGATTCACTGGCTGTCTCAAGTTCACAGCAAAGGGTATGTGCTAGCCCAGGACTTTGGAGAGAATGGAGCTGCATACAGCTCTGTTCTTGCATATTCAGACTCTGAAATTGAAGTAAACAACTTGGAAGAAGAAGCTGGGAAAACAAGGATTGTTTAGATTGTTAGCAAAAAGCAAGAAGGCAGAAAGAGCTTATCAGGTTCCTGCGAAGAGGGGTGGGTAAAGGGGTTGCTGGGAGAGAACAGTTGGAGAGACATCTTTGGAAGTGTGTGAGATGTTAAGAGCAACATAAAGCTGTACAATTTTTAATAGAAGTGTAAATGCTTAATCAATAATTGGTACCATTCATTTGGATGACAGCATCTGGTGACCCCAATATGATAGGGACACAAAGATTGTGGAGAGGAGAAGCCTGAGGTGCTCCCCTCGGCACCTGTGAATTCACCATCAAATCTCAGTTTAAACCCCTCAGCACTCTGGTGCACAGCTGCCATGGCGGCGTCTGCACGCATAGCCAAATTCCATGACTTGCAGGACTCTGAGACTGCATGTTCAGCACTTGTGAATTGTCATTCATATTTCGCGCCTGCAGCCTCTTCACAAGTGCTTGGAATGGCGCTAAACACCTCCGCCATGCTTGGCATGATTCCAGGTTGCATCACAGAATTGTGGCATTGTTCCAGTGCAGTCAGAAGTCTGGCTAACACACGGGGCAGTGAGTGCAGAAGCGTGCAGAGCGCCACCGTGTGCTCCACGGATGCCCTCTGCCCGCCGGCCGGTCATATTGAAGGACAGTAGTCTTAATGTCAGCCTGTCCAGCAACAGTGCATGAAAACAGTGGGCTTCACTCGTCACTTAGCAACTGCTGCTTGCAGCCAGCCAGCTAAACTCCTACTGTAACCAGCTCCGCACCCGCAGAAGATGAGAGATGTTCGCATTTGCTGTCTTCACCACGGAACATCTTAACACACAGTGATATTAACTCATACTTACTCATATAACTGTAGAGCTAGGCGCAGAGTGTTAGTTTTTAATTACAATGACAACATGTATTTATAGAACAGAAGTGTGACAGTAGCAACTAACTTGTTTTTGCCACATGCTGATAAATTGTCACATTACGTCATTAAGTGAATGAACTCCACATCGCAAATATTGTTTCGGTTAGCTTTAGATGTAAATAGTAAAAAAACCACTAGCTTACAAAACTGCGTGGCTATTGATCCCTATTGTTAGTGTGTGGACATGAAGGTAAAGATCTTGATAGAATGTGTTGTATAAATCTTTCTGACTACACATAATCTGTTCATAAAAGCATATGATAACTTATGGATACTGCAAATAAGATTCGGCAAGACAAAGGGTTTTTGGTGTAGACAAGTAGTTGAGAAGCTGGAACTTAAGAGGTTTGCTGAAGAGCCTTGTTAAACCTGGTCTTCTAATTTTGCTCATTTTGATTGTTATCATGTTAAATTATACCATGTTTATTCTCCTGTCTGCAAAGGACTCTGCAGTGGATGATACAAACAGCTTTGGTAGGGAGAATTGTGGAGAGAATGGAGCTGCAGACGGCTCTCTTCTCACATATTTGAACTCTGGACTTGAAGCAAAATCTGTAAACAAGTTGGAAGAAGAAGCTGGGAAAACAAGGATTGTTTAGATTGTTAGCAAAAAGCAAGAAGGCAGCAAGTGCCTATCAGATTCCTGCGAGCAGGGCAGGTGAAGGCATTACCAGGAGAGAACAGTTGTTAGAGAGACATCTTTGGAAACACATGAACTGTTGGGAGCAAAGTAAAGCTGTACAGTTTTTAATAAAAGTGCTAATAATTGGTACCATTCATTTGGATGATGGCACAGGACAAGTGTGAGAGAGTTAGAAGAAAGTTATGCTGTCCTGGCCATTTTTCCTGTATAATAGTGTATCAACCTGTTGTCCTCCTGTTAGTATGGAAAATTAATAACTTCTACTGTATTTATTTCATACAATATTGTTCTTGTGGACCTCCACACATTCTGCCTCACACATCCTCTTTTGTCATCTTTTTGAATCCCAGCAACTAAAAAGCACTAAGGCTCTTCTAAAAGAAAACTGGAGGAAAAAATAATATTGGCATAACAGAATATGAGACCTTGCAGAAATGGACACATTGTATATTGTGTCTACTGCACTGGACAGCGTGTTCCCACTGCAGAAAGTATTTATTTTTTTCCATTCCTCCTGGAGATCTCGTTTGTCACATAAGTCCTAAAGTAGAGATCCAGGACATGTAAATGAAATGGCTTGTCTCAGGTGTATCTCTGACTTCCTTCCATGATACTTTGCGTTGGGATTTTATTTAATCTGATCTTCAGATGGACTGCCAGATTATGCTTATAATACCTTTATGAAGTCATCTAATAAGATATTTTTAGAAGGAAAAGTGTTAAAGTGAATGATGAATAGTTGTGCAGTTCACCACATCTGGGTGATTAGTTGGCTTTAAAAAAAATCTAAGTCATACTTCGTCATGCTCCTTACTATAGAGTGCAGAAGCCACAGGTAAATGGATGATTTTGGCAGCCCCACACATGGAAAAGGTTATGTTTCCCTTCTGCTTTCTTTGCTGTCACAGGATCTGTGTTACAAAAGGACATTGAGAGAGGTGGGTACTCTTTGGTATCTGATGGCGCATGGACTGTATTCTCCTGCATGGATTCTTCAGTGCTTAACAAGGTTCAAGATTATATTTTATTTTCCTCTTTAATGTAGTACTACTAGGATATGTATCTTCTATTCACATTATATTTTTGAAAATTATTGAAAATTACAGTTTTTGACACATTTTTTTGCTCTCAAGTCTTGTTGAATTTGACTCAGTGCAGAATTATTTTTGGGTGCAGAAGGAGAACATCAACAGACAAGAAAATGTGTCCATTTATGCTGGACTTCAAGATTGCATTAGAAACGCAGTTGGGTTTAAAAACAAAGAAATCTCATTACATTTGCTAGTCTCTCGGGTCCTGATAGTCTTTTAAGAGTCTCTTAGGAAAAAAATTTCATTCTAAGGAAATGGGGGGAGTATCTTTTATTCAAGAAATGTAAATGGTTTTTGTTGTTTGGTGTTTGTTTTGGGTTTATTTTGGGTTTGTTTGCTTGGGGGTTTTTTTGTTAGCAAAAAAAAGAAAATGAACAGATGATTGCTCTGACTTTAGCCTTGGCATATTACAAAGCTTCTTTACATACTAAAATATCCAGCTGTCCCCAAAATGTATGTTCTGCAGTGTCAACTGGCAACATCAACATTTTCCTGTGGCCAGACTTAAAGGCCAGGTTGAATATCTTGGCAGTAAGATATTAGAACTGCATTTTGCAGAATGATATGGTAGGAACTTCCACCAACTAAAAGAATTTTTTTTACTGAGAATTTACTAAGAGAAGTTTTTACATTCTCTTGAAATAACCATGTTTACAAGTAAGCAGAATATTTTCAGTGATACAAAAGTTATTAAGGCAGTAAATTAAGGCTTTTAAACAAAAAACTTAGCACAATGAGGATATGTAACTTTGTAACAGAAAATAGAATTTATCTGGAAGATAGTAAGGCTTGCAATTCTAGGGTATTCTTTCTACAGATAACACAGGTTTGCAGACAATTGATGCAACATACACATCTTGATTTAATGATATTTCGTAATAGCAGTATGTGCAATGTGTCCTAGATGTAGTGGTAGGAAAGGTGAAATACTATTATTTGTTAGCTTTTTGCAGGGCACTTGTTCCTAACTAATTATTTTCATATGTAATGTAGTACTTCCTCTCTTTTTGCTTTCTTGCTGGATGGAACTACCTTTGCAGAAGCCAAGTCTGAAAAGACAACAGAATGCATCTATGTCCATTTACATGTTGGCAAAAACAGATAGACTGAGCAACAGATCAGGCAGGATACCTGAAGCTACTGAGCAGTCATGCAGAAGCTCCTTTCCCATGGTTATAAGACCAGTCTGCAACAGATTTTTTCCTTGTTGTTTCAAAAGGAATACTGTCCATCTGAATTCTTGAAATATACCAATTTAAAATAGACAAGTTGTTGATTGTTCACAATTGGGTAAATGTGCTGTATATAAAAAAATCAACCACAAAACAAAACCTTGAATTAATTTAATATCCCTTTTATTCCTGTTCATAAGGCTACAAAGACGACAGGTTTGGTGCTGTCTGTAGTATTACAAGGCAGCTGCACTACCACGGGCCTCCCACCATAGCTAGAATGCAGAGGCAGACAGTGCCTTGCTCTTCTGAATGCTCACATATAAATTAAATCAGTAAAGCTTTTAGTGGCTGAAGAACTACAGTTGAACTGAAAATATCTGGCTTTCATTCCTGGCTTTGCTCTAGATTCTCTGTATGGCCTTGGATAGAGTTCAGTTTCTTTTATATAGTGCTCGAAGACAGATATATATCTTTTATCCTGTTTATTTTGTCTGGAGAGTCAGGGCAGGGACTGACTCTCAGTGCGTTCTTCAAGACAGGGAATGGCAGGATCTCCACAGAATCACAGAATAGTTAGGTTTGGAAGGGACCTCTGGAAATCATCTAGTCCAACCCCCTTGTCAAGGCAGGGTCACCTAGAGCAGGAGCACTTCCAAGTAGGTTTTGAATGTCTCCAGAGAGGAAGACTCCATGCCCGCCCTGGGTACCCTGTTCCGTGCTCTGCAAAGCTCAAATTAAGAAGTTCTTCTTCATGCTGAGGTAAAACTTCTGGCTATTTATTTTATGGCCATTGCTCCTTGTCCTGTCACTGGGCATCAACCCGTTGGTACCTGCCTTTTAGATATTTATATTCATTAATGAGACTCCCACTCAGTCTTTTCTCTAGATTAAACAGGCCCACCTCCCATAGTCTCTCCTCATAAAACAGATGCTCCAGGCTCCTAATTATCTTTGTGGCCCTCTGCTGGAACCTCTCCTTGTTTTTCTTGCCCTGATCCCAGAACAAAGAATAGTGGCTTCACTAGGACTAAGCAGAGGGNCTGCTGGAACCTCTCCTTGTTTTTCTTGCCCTGATCCCAGAACAAAGAATAGTGGCTTCACTAGGACTAAGCGGAGGGGGAGGATCACCTTCCTTGAATTGCCTGCCGCACTCTTCCTGATGCACCCCAGGATCCCATTGGCCCTCCTGGCTGCAGAGACACACTGCCAGCTCATGGACAGCTTGTCCTCCACCAAGACTCCCAGGTCCTTCTCTGCAGAGCTCCTCTCTAGTGGATCAGCCCCCACCCTCTCCTTGTACTTGGGGTTATTCCTCCCCAGGTACAGGACCCTACACTTGCCCTTGCTGAACCTCATTAGGTTTCTCACGGCATAATTCAAGGTCCCACTGAATAGCAGCACAGCCATCAGCTTTTTCAGCTGCTTCCCAGTTTCATATCATCTACAAACTTGCTGAAGATACATTCTATCCCTTTGTCCAAATCATTGACAAACAAGTTAAATAAGACCCCTGGGGAATGCCACAGGCTGCAGGCCTCTGACTGGATTCTACTGCACTGATCAGAACCCTCTGAGCTCTGCCATTCAGCCAGTTCTTGATTCACCCCACTGTCCATTCATGTAACCCACATTTTGTGAGCTTACCTACGAGGATGTTATAGAAGGCAGTGTCAGAAGCCTTGCTTTACATACATAAATACATACATAATACAGGACTCCTCAACTTCTGCAGTGTTGAGGAGGCATTGATTCCTTATTTCTTGTTTAATGTGACTGCTCACCTGCTGCTAGGGAGGGGTCTGCCAAAGCCCTATGAGTAGTTGGATCTCGTTCTTGACAGCAGCTGTGTACAAAAGAAATCCTAAAGGTAGCCTTAATGGAGAAGTGAATTAAAATGCTCGTCTCACTTCCAGATTAGTCATAGGTATGTCATAGGGGGGCAGTTTAGTAGAACTTTGTTGTACTTATTTGTGGAAAAAAAGTGGAAAAGCATGTTCAACAAAAGGAACAGAAGCCAAGCCAAATCCCTAATGACCTATTCTTCTTCCTGCTAAGTAGTTACATGTGTTTTATTGCTGAGCATCCAAATAAAACTTTCAGGGAAATTTTGATGTGGTGTACTGGGACTGCTGACTCAGTGCAGCTCTTGCAGCCTATTCAACAAAAACATCTGGTACAGCTCTGATTTACACTTGTTTGAAGACAGAAAACCAGGTGCATCTATTGCTGCAGTGGGAGGCTGTCAAAAGAAGGGATCTTCTCCAGCACCAGCACTCATCTGGGTGACTGTTGTGGCTTGAGAGCCATCACTTCTGTGACTCTTATAATTCAGAAGCCTCATACTCTATCTCAGCACATAAATGGTAGGTAACACTCAATAAACAGAAAAAGAGAGCACTATTTCCTTCCTACATAGGATAATTTATATCACTAATGAAGGATTTATCTGTTCGTGTTTTCAACCAGTGCATTTCAAGTGATGTAGATTTGGTGGATTGATTTAGCTGAATCATGTAATGGTAATGGTTTGGGTTAAAACCACAGGGGAAGACAAAGGGAAAAAAAAAAACAAACCTCTTTCTCCTATGCCTACATTTTGGCTGGGAGGAGTAGCCAGGTTACCAAGGCTACCCCCTGCCTGCGTTTTTCCCATCAGCCTGGGGAGACACAGAAGGAATGCTGGGAAGGGGCGGGACTAGATATCGGCGTGGGAGAGCACGCTCTCTCTCTCTTTTCCCTGGGAACTCTAAGCTGAAGGCATCTCTTCTCAACACGGGTTTTTTGAGGACCTTACCTTCCCC